>CM077833.1:9981132-10195652 GCA_039720395.1 Liquidambar formosana | reverse complement strand
TTGTCTCCTATACTTTTGGGTTAGGATATGAGCCCACCAAGAATGACTATGCAGAAATGACAAGGAGGAATAAGGAGAAGGGAAAGGCCAGAGCAGAAAGAAGGGTGCCAGACTTTAAGATTTCACCATACAGGCTGACTCTGAATGGCTATTTTATCAAGGAGGGCGATGACTTCCTGTACTGTGGGTTCCCAGAGCCTATGTTCAATCCAACAACCAAGATCAGAATCCTGGGGTTTGAGATTTTCTTCACCGAATGGTATCCAATCACCACTGAAATGGTGAATGATGAAGCTATCAATGACGATTATTGGGAGAAGAAAGAAGAAGATTGGGTGGAGCACATGGATTCTGAAACCATGGTCACTTTGTTTCAAGACATGGTCCTTACTATGGGGTTTGAATGTGTACAAGAGTTTGAAAAGGAAGAGCCATCACACTATTGCACTTTTTACCTAAGTTCTGATCCAGCTTTGGCAGATAGAGATTTTTGTGACAAATACTTTACAAAGGGGCCGAATCCTCAGAACTTGACAAGTTGGTACAATTCTATGGGAAAGAAGAAAGAAGACTGGGTAGAGCATGTGCATACTAAGGCTATGGTCACCATTTTCCAAGATATGGTTCTTACTTTGGGGGAGTCAGCAACAGAAGATTGCCAAGATTCGTCAGTTCACCATGTAACCATGCCACTTCACAATTGGTACCTAGAAAATGGAGCCATTGCAGAGATCCTTGAAGAGGAAGATCCTGACCTGCCTGATTGTAGCTTGTAGGTTCCTTAGTTAGAGTCTTTCTTGCTTTCAATAAAGTGTGTCCGCCTATCCCACTTTGTGGAGTTAGGAGTCATTTCATAGTTGTGGCACCAAGTTTTGTTTCCTTTTTTATCATTAAGTTTGTGTCTTTTTGCTAGTTCCTTTAATGAAGTGTGTTTCTTTTATACATTGTTTGCTTGCAGTATTTCTTTTCTCTCTTCTATGGATATTTATGGCATGGATATAGATCCTAGGAATGACGTCCCCCCGGAGCTCGTCGAGCGAAGGAAAAGGGGTGTCACCGAACCTAACATGGATGAATTGGAATCAGTCAATTTAGGGACAAATGAATTGCAAAAGATAATTAAAATTGGGATAACCCTCTATGAACCTCGGAAATTGGGCCCACAAGGGGTTGGGGAGGAAATAGGTTTGAAAAAGAAAAAAGAAAGGAGTTGCCACCTTATTTTTTAAAGGAAACAAGGAAAACCCTAAAAATAGTTTGTTTTAGGAAAACAATTTGAATGACTCCATGTTTAAAAAGGAAAGGCAAAAATAGTCTTTTGGAAACCAAAGAAATCGGGGATTCAGAGGCTAAGTTATGACATGGGAAGGTTCTAGGCAAAGCCTATAGGCACCCATGTCACCCTTTCGGTCTCTCAGTTCATTTGGGCTAAATCAAGATCTTTCTATACAAAAATCAGCAAGTATATCATCACAAGAAAGCATGCATATCATATATTCCATTCATCCATTCATGCATAACAAACAACTAAAAACAGAAAATAAAGAAAGGAAAAGAGAAAAGAAATAAACCCAGGATGCTTGGATCCTAAAACGGACTTGAGCCTCACGAAGAGCGCCTACGTACCATGCAATGAAATACATGGATCAAAGTCCACGTAGTTTGATTAGAAATAGGGTTAGGTCCTAATATAAACCTATGGTAAAAACCCTAGGTTTCTTTATTTGATCAAAAGAATCGAATAAACAAGTTTGACCTTAGGAAAATTCCACAAAAAGGAAACCTTGATAAAAAACAGAATTTTATTGTGGGTTAAGGAAACCCTTGATTAGAACCATAGGATCATATTAAAAATTAACCCTAGAGAGGGAGAAGAGAAAGGATAAGGAAGAGAGGTGAATTGGGGCACCTTCACACCCACTTACCTGAGCGCAATTGCTCCAAGCATTAGCCATTTCAAGCATTGGCAACCCTATTTGCCATAGGACAATTATCACACCTATTTGCACCCTTACAAGTGCTCAAAACCATGCAAAAACACTAACATGCAAATCTGGACAGAATAGTATTATGGCCTAAAATCATCCACTAAACATGCCGATAACAAAAACAGCAAACTTTCATAAGCCCTAACACAATCCTAGAACTATATCATGCATAAAAACCTTAGAATGAACTAACATGCATGCAAAAACATCATATTTACTCCATATGTAAGACATACACAGCAACTACGAAGAAAAAACAATAAAAAGACCTACTTTAACATGCTGTATGAAAACTAACATAAAACAAGGACACTAAAACCCTAAACTCACAAATATGCTTAAAAACACACAAAACAAACCTCAATCATGCTAAAATAAAACTAAACAAAACCCTAATCATGCATATTAACTAACTAAAGCTAAAAAAACATGATAAGAAACCCTAACACTAGCATGCAATGACACTATCCTAAAACAAGGACAACAGGAGCACAAGAATCACAACTATGCTTAAAAACACAAAGGACAGCCCTAAAGCATGCTAAGCTCATGATAAACAGTAAATATTTCATATATAGTAACTAGCTAGAGTGTTAATACATGATAAAAATGCTACCTTTAACATGCTATAGGCCTATTCTATATGAAAACCCATATTCAGCATAAAGAAGGAGGGAGATTACCTTAGGAAGAAGCTTTCTTGCTGCTGTAAAGACTCTCACTTCCTCTTATGGATGTCTTGAACCAATGTTCTCCAAGGCTATAGCAAGAACTCCAGCTCTCCTTCAAGTCTCTTTCTATTATTCTCTCTCAAACACTTAAGTTTTAATGCATAAAGTGGCTCCCCTTGTGCTGAAGCATAGGGGGTATTTATAGACTTCAATTAGGATAAACCAATGGCTGGGATTAAAATCCTAATAATTAATCCAAGGGCTATTAGAGACCCCCTTGGGGCTTAAGTAACTCAGACGTTACCAAAAATTAGAAGGAAACTCGTCCAAAAGAGTCCTTGTTCGTCAAAATAGGGAGAAATCCGCTTCAGCAAGGAAACATAGAGCAAATAGGAAAGTGCTCTCGGGTGACCACCAAGGCCTGGGCAGCTAGCCACCTAGGCCCAGGCGGCTAGCCACCCGGGGCTGGGTGGTCACCCGAGCCCACTTCAGATTTTTCTCCTATTTTGACTCCTAATTCTTCTAGAAGTGTTTCAGGGGCCAAACGAACTCCGATTTTGATGAAACAAAAGCCAAAACGACTATGTTTTGATGAGGAATAAGTTTTTGAACATTTTAGGGTGAAAACCACTAACCATGGGGGCATGGTTAGGTTTGAACAAGACGGTTAACCGCTATGCTCTACCCTTGCTAAGCATAGGCATGCACATAGGGTCAAACCAAATGCTTTCCATATCAAAATTGAACTTCATAAAACACTTTTGGGGGTAAAATGATGACTAATCAAAGTCAATTTGAAAAGATTTGGTTGGTAATTGTGAGTCAATTAGAGCTAACTCAAAGAAGGGTCAATTAACCAATCTTGAACTGTATCGAGCCATTTTAATCCCGAGCCATTGATTTATCAAATTGATACTAGAAATACCTCTTATGCATTCATATGAACTCCAATTGACAATTTGGAGATCATTTCAAGGTCAAATGAAAAGTTTGGGACTTAAAAGACGATTATGCCCCTCAAGTCACAAAAGCTCTTATTATCCCTCAATATCAACTCCGAATTGAACCAAAATTCATATCCATTGTCCTTGTGACTCTAGAAAACTAATGCAAGTGACTAGACTCAAAAACAAAACAAAAACATGCATGGAATGATGAGCCCTAGTAAGGTAGTGCAAAAATGGGGTGTGACAGAAGCCCCTCATTGGCGAACAAGTTACACTTGTGAACTAATGATAAAGAACAACCCATTTTTGCCAAAAAACTTAGAGAAATCACACACTGATACCAACAATGATAGGAGGTTGAAAACTTGAGACTGGAATAAGGAAGTGTACTCAAGTCAAGAGTATACTTAAACCACTGGGGGTTGAGAATTGATAAGAGAAGCATATTCAAGCCACTACGAATGAACATACTTTTGAAATGGAGAAATATATTCTGGTCACGAATATATTTAACCAAGTGATTGAGAATGAAATCTGAGAAGCATATTCAAGTGCTGAACATACTTTTGAAATGGAGAAATATATTCAGGTCATGAATATATTTAACCAAGTGATTGAAAGAGACTGAGAAGTACGTTCAAGTGACGAACATACCTTTGAAATGGAGAAATATATTCAAGTGATGAATATATTTAGCCAAGTGATTGGAAGAGACTGAGAAGTATGTTCAAGTGATGAACATACCTTTGAAATGGAGAAATATATTCAGGTCACAAATATATTTAACTAAGTGATTGAAAGAGACTGAGAAGTACGTTCAAGTGATGAACATACCTTTGAAATGGAGAAATATATTCAAGTGATGAATATATTTAACCAAGTGATTAAAAAAAGTCTGAGAAGTATACTCAAGTGATGAGTATACCATTGAAATGGAGAAATAGATTCAAGTGATGAATATATTTAACCAAGTAAATGACAATGAGTTGAGAAGTATACTCAAGTAATGAGTATACCATTGAAATGGAAAAATATATTCAAGTGATGAATATATTTAACCAAGTAAGATAGAGAATGAACCGAGAAGTATGTTCAAGTGATGAACATACCATTAAAATGGAGAAATATATCCAAGTGATGAATATTTTTAACCAAGTAAGGTAGAGAATGAACCGAGAAGTATGTTCAAGTGATGAACATACCATTGAAATGGAGAAATATATCCAAGTGATGAATATATTTAACCAAGTAAGGTAGAGAATAATCTGAGAAGTATACTCAAGTGATGAGTATACCATTGAAATGGAGAAATATATTCAAGTGATGAATATATTTAACCAAGTAAGTGACAATGAACTGAGAAGTATACTCAAGTGATGAGTACACCATTGAAATAGAGAAATATATTCAAGTGATGAATATATTTTACCAAGTAAGGTAGAGAATAATCTGAGAAGTGTACTCAAGTGATGAGTACACCATTGAAATGGAGAAATATATTCAAGCGATGGATATACTTAACTAAGTAATTGACAAATGGTCTGAGAAGTATGTTCAAGTGATGAACATACCATTGAAATGGAGAAATATATCCAAGCGATGGATATATTTAACCAAGTAAGTGACAAATGATCTGAGAAGTATACCCAAGTGGTGAGCATACCATTGAAATGGAGAAATATATCCAAGCGATGGATATACTTAACCAAATAAGATAGAGAATGAACTGAGAAGTATGTTCAAGTGATGAACATACCATTGAAATGGAGAAATATATCCAAGCGATGGATATATTTAACCAAGTAAGATAGTGATTGAGGATTCGAAAATGAGAAGCATATTCAAAGGGTGAATACACTTTTGAAATGGAAGAATATATCCAAGTGATGAATATATTCAACCAAGTAAGATAGAGAATGAGGATTTGAAAATGAGAAGCATATTCAAAGGGTGAATACACTTTTGAAATGGAAGAATATATCCAAGTGATGAATATATTCAACCAAGTAAGATAGAGAATGAGGATTTGAAATTGAGAAGCATATTCAAAGGGTGAATACACTTTTGAAATGGAAGAATATATTCAAGTGATGAATATATTCAACCAAGTAAGATGAAAAATCAAGATTTGAAATGAGGGTATATGATCCATTTATCAAGATTGAACAAGCATGGTGCAAAAGGAAAGTGACTTAACACATTGTCACTTGAGTAGACATGGCACAGGGGAAATATATTCAACCCTTTCAAACATAAAATCAATTCAAAAATTGATTTCAAGGTGAAATTTGATTGATTTTAAGCTCAAAAAGTGTTGAATATCTCATTTGGAAGAAGGTTTAATCACGCGCCAAGGCGAGATAAAGCGAGGGAGAAACCAAAACAAGGTGGCTTGGGTGACCACCAAGCCTTGGGAGGCTAGCCGCCCAGGCCCTGGTGGCTAGCCGCCCAAGGCTTGGGTGGTTACCCGAGCCTATTTGCTGAAAAATCTGGGTTTTTTAAGTGCACAAGGGCACTATTCATACCCCTTGTTCAAAGAACCCGAAAATTGGAGTTTCTCTCTCTAGAAAGCTTACCCCATTTTGCAAAATCAATCCAATACCCAAAGGCAATCAAATCCACACTTCAAGAGGGATTCATACACATGGAATAGCATCATTAACACCCAATTTCACATCAAAAACAAGAAATTTGCAGCACTTTGCAAATCAAAAACCCATTAAACCCATTTTTGCTCAAAACAAGCTAGTTCATCCACCATGGATCCCAATGAAGACTCCACTTCAAAGTATCCATTCCTTGACTCAAAGAGTAGATACAAGGCACCAATATATGAAGTTCCTCAAGAGAAATTGCTTCTAGAACCAAAGAATCTTCTCTCTTTTCTCCATTCCAAGCAAGAGGTAAGTTTAGCCATTTTAAACTTTTCTTTGAAATTTTCATTTTTGTTGATTGAAATGCATTCCCATGAACTCTCTATGAGTATTCCTAGCAATGTTTGGAATGCCCATTGATTTTGACAAGGATTGGATGTGAAAAGAATTCAATTTGAAAACTTGGTGAATAGTGCCCACCAAGTGTTTGATAAAATGCTTGAATGATGAAAGTTCATCCAATCTTTGTAAAATTGATGTGTATTGCAAGGCAAAATCATAGGCATTCATTTCTAATTGATTTTAGAAACAAAACCAAGCATTTTCATGAACTTTGAAAAACAAAGTTTGCTATATTTTTGAAAAACCCATGTTTTCATGAACAACGTTTGCTTATTTTTTTCCTTAAAAAACCACTTTTGAAAACAAAGTTTGCTTATTATTTTATTTGAAAAATCCATGTTTCCATGGTCTTGGAATGCATGGTTTACCAATGATCATGAGTTTGAAGAATAAAACCAATGTTTTCATAAACTTTCAAAGCAAGGTTTACTTGTTCATGAACTAAAAGACTTAGCTTTTGAAAAGCCAATTATTAATGCTTGCATATGATTTTTTCACTAACTAGGTGAATAATTCTTCTTGATTAGCCCAACTTCCAAGACCTATGCACAAGGTCTTCGATAAAGAATCTTATTGGGTGGTGGAAGCATATGGAACACACCCAACCTTCCGCAAGAGACTTCATAAAGAAGGCGGGTTTTAGTTGGTTTCTTGACTCCTTATGGAATGAACAATGGGATAGGCAAGCCCTCCTTGCCTTAGCTGAACTATGGTGGGATACCACCAACACCTTCCACTTTAGCTTTAGGGAGATGACCATGACTCCCAAGGATTTTTCAATCATTACCGGTTTAAGCCTCAAAGGAGAGGCTAGAATTCTATGGGGATGCCAACACGGATAGTGATTATCTCCTAACTATGTTGGGGATGGATATTGAGGCGGGTTCACACGGTGTTAGGAGAACATGGCTATTCGAAAATTTTGCCAACCAAGTAGAAGGTGTGGGAGTAGCTCCCGAGTGCATAGCTAGGGCATTCATGATCTATATGCTCTCTTGCACTCTCTTTGTTGGTGCCAATGACATGGCACAACTGGGCTATCTTGCTTCTATGGTGGATGTGAACAAGATGGGGAGGTATAACTAGGGAGGGGCAGCACTAGCCACCATGTACAAGTCCATGTCCGACATGTCTCGATGTGTTTCCAAGAATTTTGGTGGGCTTCCATTTGTTTGGGAGGTAAGTAAAAATGATTAATTTTTAAATTCCTCTCAAACTTGACTTGATTTTAATGCTTTTCTTGAATTTTGACAGATATGGTACTATGAATATCTGGGACTGTGCCGCCCCACCCTGGACAATGAGATTCAAGAATGGTCCATACTTGGGAACTATGCTCCCAACAAGATAGTTGTGCGTGCCCCCAATAGGCATGACTACGCCCATGCAAGGGCGTACTTGGCTAGCCTAAATGCTGATTTGGTGATCCTCTTTCCTCATTCTTTTCTTTTTTCCACCCTTATTATCTTGCTCATCATTTTTTTCAAATTCAACAGGTAGAGTGGAGCCCATGGGGACTGTAGGAAGCCAGGCTACCTAGGAGGTGTGTGTCCTGTTTGGAGTTGACTGGGAAGAGGGTACTCTTTGAGGGTCCCTCAGGGCGATACTGGTATTTGGGGGAGCGTGTCCTTAGGTAGGTGAAAGGACGAGTGGATGCCGCTCTTACCCCTGTTTTGCCTCCCATGAATATGAGGCACACCGACTCTCTAGATGAGGATGAGTTGATGGAAGCTCTGATTGGGTGGGATGCTGAGGAGTTCACCTCGCCTAATACTGACTACATGACTTTCTGCAATCAATTCCTGATGCGTCCTAGAGTCATTGGCTTCCCACCTCAGGGGGTGAGTCTCCATCCCATTCTTTCAATTATTGATTTATACAAGCACTCCTCTTAAACAAATTGTTTATTGCAGGGCCGGCGAGCTCGTGGACATAGTTCCACAATAGCCTCCTCCACAGGCATGACTCACGGGGATGAAGATTATGAAATGGGGGGAATGGCACAGCTGCCTCTCCCAGTTCTCGACTGGTAAGTGAACCTATGCAATGGGTTGGAGTTCATGAAGATTGATATTACTCACCCTGCTTTTGATGAAGTCCCCAGGATTGACTCGAGCTATGAGCATGTAAGTTCTAAACCTTTGCCTTCCTTAAAACCTCTTTCATCATTTATTAACCATGTTCATCTTTTAGGTTCCCCGAGAGTACGCACAGGAGTGCCTTGAACTCAGCGAGGGATTAAGGCAGGACCTTGTTAGGATGAGTTTGGCGAATTCTATGCTAGAGGGGTGACTAAATCCCACTGTAAGACATTCCCTTTGTTCATTCCAATCATAGGAGCTAAAAGCATAACCCTTCTTTTATTAATCGATTTCTTTGCAACAGGTCTCCACACTGCGTCCACCATAACCAATGCCACCCCAAAGGAATCCTCATGCTGGTCGTGGTAGAGGCGAGTCAAGTAGAAAGAGAAGAACCACGGGAGATCATTAGCTTAGCTTAACCTCTTGCTTTGTGAATGAATGAAACATTTTTCTTTATGCTTTGTAACCTCTCTTTGAACATTTGCTTTGGTACTTTGTATGAAACTTTTGGAATTCCATTATGGTGATTTACTCATGTTTTTGTGCAAAAAATAAGCTCAAAATAAGCTTCCCAAGGTCACATAACCATATAGGGGTCAAATGGGGTCAAAAATAGGCAAAACTGAGCAAAATAGGAAAACAGCCTCGGGTAAACACCCGGGGCTGGGTGGCTAGCCACCCAAGCCCAGGTGACTAGTCGTCCACGCCTGGGTGGTCACCCGAGCCCGAAGCGAGAATCCCACTTCAAATAGGAAACTCCTTATTTTGACGGGTTTTCTCCTTCTAGAACACGGATTTGTGACCTTTTCCCTATAAAAACACATCCAAGTGTCACACCCCATTTTTGCACCACCTTACTAGGGCTCACCATTTCATGTAGGTTATTGTTTTGTTTTTGAGTCTAGTTACTTGCATTAGTTTTCTAGAATCACAAGGACATTGGATATGAATTTTGGTTCAATTTGGAGTTGATCTTGAGGGTTAATAAGAACTTTTGTGACTTGAGGGGCATAACCGTCTTTTAGGTCACGAACTTTCTATTTAACCTTGAAATGATCTTCAAGTTGTCAATTGGAGTTCATGAGAATGCATTTGAGGTATTTATGGGTTCAATTTGATGAATTGATGGTTCGGGATTAAAATGGCTCAATACGGTTCAAGTTGGTTAAGAGACCCACTTCGGGTTGGCTCAAATTGGCTCATGATTTTCACTCAATTCCCACCCATTTGACTTTAATTAGTCTTAATTTCATTCCCAAAGATGTTTTGGAAGGTTGAATTTTGAATTGGAAAGCATTCGGTGCGACCATATGTGCATACCTAAGCTTAGCGATGGTGGTGCATAGCGGTTAGCCGCCTTTGTAAAACCCAACCATGCAGCCATGGCTAGGGATTTTTGCCCTAAAATGTCTTAAATTACATTCCTCATTGAAGCACGGTCGTTTTGGCTTTCGTTTCGTCAAAATCGGACTCCGTTTGACCCCCGAAACACATTTGGAAGCTGAAAGGGCTCAAATAAGGCAATTGCTGATGGCGCGCTCGGGTGACCATCTGGGGCCTGGCGGCTAACCGCCCAGCCCAGGTGGTCAGCCGCCCAAGGCCAGGCGGCTAGCCGCCCAGCCCCAGGTGGTCACCCGAGCCACTTTCCTTTTTTGTGCTTTGACGCGGCTCCCTCCCTATTTCCTCGGATTTGCTCGCCTCCAGCCGCCATTTAACCCTAATTTCAGTCCTATTTGACCTACTTGAGCCCCAAGGGAACCTCTAAGAGCCCTTGGATCAATCCCTAGGGTTTTAATCCCAACCATTGAGGGTTTTCCCTCAATCCCTATAAATACCCCCTTATACTTCAGCAATAGGGGGGGCAATTTCTGAAGTGTGAGGCATGTGTGAGACTTGGAGGCTATGGCAGCCATCCTTAGGGTAGTTTAACCTATATTTTGAGTGAGAGAGTGAGAGAGAGAGCTTGAAGGAAGGCTGGAGTTTTGCTTGAAGGCTTGAAGGAAGGAATTTCCAGCAGTACAATAAGAGGAGGAGGACTCTCTACAGCAGCAAAAGGGGACTTCACCATAGGTATACCTCTTCCCCTTTCTCTCTTTCATTCAAATTAGGGTTTTTGCATAGGATAGCATTATTCCATGTTAAAGCTTGTGTTTTTATTGTGTTTTGCTACTTCTATTAGTTAGTATGCATGATTAGGATAGTATTCATGGGCTGTTTAGTATGCTAGGATGCTATTCCATGTGATTTACTCCATGTTTGGGACTTTAGGGTTTCCTTAGTACTGAAATTGGTTTTCTACATGAAATAACACTTTTGCATATTGAAGCTTGTGTTTTTATTATGTTTTGCTACATCTATTAGTTAGTATGCATGATTAGGATAATGTTCATGGGCTGTTTAGTATGCTAGGATGCTGTTCCATGTGATTTAATGCATGTTTGCAATTCTAGGGTTTCTCTTGTGCTGAAATTAGGTTTTCACTTAGAATAGCTATATTTCATGTGCAAGCTTGTGTTTTTATCATGTGTTGATGCTTCTATTGATTAATATGCATGATTAGAATGATGTCCACAATGAGTTTTGCATGATTTAGAGTTATTTTATGTGATTTTGAGCACAATTGTGATTCTAGGGTTTCATTCATCCTTGTATTAGGAAAGTTGCATATAGTATGATAGCTTAGGGTTTTTCTTTGTGTTTTCTTCATAGTTGATATATATGTGCCGCATATTTGATAACTATGATATTCTTCTGCATTCATAGTAGTGGATTTTAGTGTTTTTTGCATGTCATTGCATGTAGGGTTGAATTAGGGTTTTAGTTAGCTTATGATTCATGTTGTTGCATGACTTGGGGTTGATTTTAAACCTTATTTCAATTCTGTCCAGATCTGTTATTTGTCCTTGATATGATATTTTGAGCATGTGTTAGCCCATGTTTGGGCATGATAATGGCTTGATTTGGAATCTAGCTTGTTTGGTTGGTATTTTTGGTATGTTTTGCATGGAAATTGCAGGTGCATTGACAGGTACAACAGGTGCAACTACCCCACCAATGTGGGGTGGTTATTTTGGCTATTGTGAGATGAAATCTTACAAATAAGGTAATTACCCTATGCAATAGGGTGGTTACTTTGACAGGTTGCTTTTGCTTAAGGTAAGTAGGGTATGAGGGTGCCCCAATTCACCCTTCTTTCCTTTCATTGAAACTTTCCCTTTCTCCCCCCCTAGGGTTATTTCCTAATATGGGAACATGGCAATCCTTATAGTTTCCTTCCAAAAAAAAAAAAAAAATACTTTTAAATCAAAGTTTCCATCTATATTAAATTCCATATTTTCTAAAGATCGTTTGAGAATCATTTATTTTGGAAACCTACCATGTTTTACTTGAAAGGAAACATAGGGTTTACCATAGGCCTTGATTAGGTTATAACCCTATTCCTTTTCGAACTACGTGGACTTTGATCCATGTATTTCCATACATGGTACGTAGGCGCTCTTCGTGAGGTTCAAGTCCGCCCTAGGATACTAAGTATCCTAGGTTTTCTCCTCTCCCTCTTTCTTTTTTCTGTTTTTCTTTGATTTACTTGATTATATGGATGAATGAATGAATGATATGCATGCTGTCTTGTGATGATAATTGTTGATTTGTGTGTGATTAAGACTTTGATTTAGCCCAATTAAATTAAGAGACCGTTTAGGGCGATATGGGTGCCTATAGGCTTTGCCTAGAACCTTCCCATATCGTAACTTAGCCTCCGAATCCCCGAATTCTCTGGTTTCCAAAAGACTTTTTGCCTTACCATTTTAAACATGGAGTCAATCTTTTGTTTTCCTAAAACAAAACTGTTTTTTTAGGGTTTTCCTTGTTTCCTTTAAAAAATAAGGTGGCGACTCCCTTTTCGTTTTCAAACCTATTTTCTCTTCAATCCTCGTGGGCCTCACTTTTTTGGGGTTCACAGTTTGGCGACTCCACTGGGGATTTGTGGGCTAGACTCTATAAAGTTTAATTGGGCTAAGTTAATTTCTTTTGTTTAATTAAAATCAATCACATTGCATTCGCTTGATTGTGTGCTTTCATTTATTGCATTGTGTGCGCAAATTCTTGCATGTTAGGATCGATGTCCCTTGCCACTGACGGGCCTAGCCTCAACCTTGGTTTTCCTGATTCCATGTGTTGGGGTGAAAGCTCTCAACCTCTCTTGCCAAGTACCCTTGGGTATATTAAATGAGTTAATCACGTACTGCTGGACCCACGCGGCGTTCCTGATGCCACATGTGGTTAGGTATAAAGATTGCTCAAGCAAGTGAAGGACCCCAGCCTACCCTTATCATTAGTCCATATAGACAAACTTGTAGGGCACTATGGTCTCACCTTTATGCACCCACACTTGATTGTAATGATATCATGCCGTGCTTGTGTTGTGTTGCTATGCTCATAAGTTGTGTTCTAGGCTTAGGTTTATTTTAACCATGTGTAATGATTGACACTTGATATATGGTCTCACCTACGTACCCTTAGTAAGTACATCCACCCTTCACCCAAAGGGCTCCCAAAAGGAAGGATGGACTAATTAAAGGTATATGAGCTAAGACCATTTAATCATGGGCTTTTAAATGAACCAATAGGGGCTTGTTTGGAGTGAAGTATTTGATTAAGGGTTAAGAAGTAGGGGCTTATTCATCTTTATGTCTTTAGTATGTCACCTCACCTTCCATCTTAAGGACACCTTTGAGGAGGAGGTGTCTAACTAAAGAGATATACTGTTTAAACCTAGCTCATAGTTTGCCTACACTTGGGAAAGTGACTCTTGATGGTTTTGTGATGGTTAACAGTTAGAACCTAAGAGTAAGTGACTCACCTTCATGCCCTTAGTACGTCACCTTACACTTCAAGGTACCCTTGGAGATGAGATGTCTACTTAAGGGCATGCCTTATAAGATCACACTTACCAATTTAGCGCAATCATGGAAATATTGTTAAAATGTTTTGGTCATAGCCTAAAAAGGGAATTTTGTTCTTGAAGGAGGGCTGGATTAAACCCGTGATATCTTCTAGAGGTTAAAGATTAGAGTGGAACCCATTATCACTTTCATGGCTGGAGTTGGCAATACGACATTGGAAGAAATTAAGGGAATGCTTTGTGAGATCATGCAAAAGTTGAATGATATCTTGGCGATTGTTCAAGTTGTTCCTAAAGCCCAATCCGAGTTTATGAATCATCATGAGTCTAATTCAGGGGCTATCGAGTCCAAGAGATACAACAGAGCAAATTTGAAGGCCCAAACTATAAGGAAAGAGCCTCGTCAATTTACTGAACTCTACATGCCATTGAACCATGCTTTTTCAAGAGTAGCGATTTTGGGCTTATTGTCACCTCTTGATCCAAAACCCCTTCCTAATCCTTTGCCTCGTCGGTTTAAGGAAAATGAATATTGTGCTTTTCATCAGAGTAGGGGACATGACACCAATCATTGTTATAGACTACGACATGAGATCCAAGACCTCATTGACCGTGGAGTAATCAATTTTTCCACACCAACCAATAATCCAAATATTCTTCAAAGTTCTTCCATGAACCCGTTTTTGGCCACCGTAAACCCAATCTCTCCAGCCCAGCCATATGCCAATCCACCGAGATCCCTTGCCGCAATTAAGCAAGAATTTCCAATTCATGGCCCATATCATTCAGAGGATACTCAAACTCTTGCTAGCATAGGGGTTCTTGATTCTGAGGGACTTTATGAGGCTCAAGGAACCTTTGACACTCATGGGGATTTGGATAATGTTGGCAGCGCAAGTTAAGATGAAGAATAAGAATGTTTAATTCACAAGGAAAGGATGCTGATGCCTTGAGGTTGATGGGAAAGATAATAAGTTTTTTCTTAGTGCTTACTGCTACACTAATTCTATCATGACTGTCCATGATAAGGAGTTTAAGTTTTTTTTGTTCGTTTTCTAGTTAGTTAATTGTTGTTGATCTTCGAGTCAAATGTCCTTTGAAGTTTTGAGTCTTTTGAGTTCTAGTCATTGTCAATGTGTTCTCCTTCATTCCTTCAATAAAAAAATTTTGATTTCAATAATTCCATTGTCTCTCTATTTCTCTTCTCCTCAATCAATTAACAATCAAAGTGGCATGAAAATATTTCCTAAGAAGCTCGAAAGCTCTTCCCACTAAAAGAGCAAACATAATGAATGATGAATGAGCTGCAATTGATTAACTTGGAAACAATGAGAAGTCCAAAATGGTAAACATAGGGGCCACCCGCCCACTACACTACATGAAGACCTAGGCCAAGCAACTTGAGAAGATCTTGAAACCCTTGTAAAAAGCAATTCAGAGATCAAAAGAAGAAATCAATTAGCATGGTGAGCTTTTGGAGATGTTTATTTCCCTCTCCCTAAAAAAAAAAAAAGGTCAAAAGAAAAAATTGTGAAAAGAAAAAGAAAGAAAGAAAAGAGCACAACAAAGAAAAAAAGTACAAAAAGAAAGGGAAGGGATTAACATACATCCAAAAGCATTTAGAAGGAAAATCGATCAGAAGAAGGCCTTGTGTTCAAAGAGGACTACTACCTATGTTCGTGACCCGCGGGAAAAGTTCAAGCCAAATGAGGGTGGTCCCTATGTGGTTATGTGTAGAGCCTAGGCCCGCTAGGTTGAAAACCTGAAAAGGCAACCTAGGCAAAAGTTAGGGCTTTTGAAAAAAAAATGATGAAAAAAGAAAAGAGAATGCCTTGAACTACGAGGACCTGATTCTCTATCAAAAAAGAAATGTTAGTTTGGTTAATGTCTTGTGAAGATCAATGGGGAGATACGTAGGCAGCCCATAAAGTTACTTTGGGTGCGGTCCAATTCATTGAAAACAAAAAAACAAAAAAACAAAAAAAGAGGAAGAAAGAAAGAGGCTTGACATATAACCAACCATTGAAGGCAACTCTTTGTGACCAAGTTAAGGAGAAACGGTCTTATTCATCAAATTAGTGAGCTAAAATACTACATGCCACCGAAAAAGTTAACTTGATTATTCTTCTTGTTCTTGTTTGGTTTGAGTCCTTCGGATGTCCCTCCACTTTCCTCTTTCGTCTCTCTTGAGTCTTGTGTGTTTCTAGTGGTCATAGACCTCGTCCTTTGAAAGTATTCAGTCATGATGATTCATTTGTGGGTTCCATCAAATTCTATATCTTCTTACCTTTTGACTTAGACTCTTGTCATGGATTTAATAATGGAAAAGGGGTAGCAGTAACCACTATGAAACGATTTGCCTTAGCTATAGGCATGTGATTTCGTGAGATTGGGGGCTGATTTATTTTGCTCAATTGAAGAATGTGAATGTGCTATGAACCCAAGGGCTGATTATGCTTGTTGAAGAAGAATTTGAATGAATGCTGGAGCTGGTTTATCTTGTTCAAGAGAACTTAAATGAATTGGTAAAGAGAATGGGCTGGGGCTTCATGAGTTGCATTTCTTTGCACTAGTGAGAAAGGAAAGAATGGAGAAAAGAAAAAAGGTAAAGAAGAAAAGCCCGCTAGGTTGAAAACCCGAAAGGGCGGCTTAGGCAAAAATTAGGGCAACCCGCTAGGTTGAAAACCCGTAAGGGCAATCTAGGCAAAAGTTAGGGTTTTGGAAGAAAAGAGAAGTGCAGAAAGAAGAAGGAAAGAGGTGTTTCAACTTGATTCCTACACCTTGAAGAAGAATTCATGGGTTTGATCCAATCCTCTTGAAATGCATTGTTTCCTAAGAAGGCTCGACCACCATTTTATAAACAAAGAAAAAATGTTTTTGAAAATTCCATGATTGTGCTAAGTATGTAAAGAGGTCTTTAAGGAAAAAGAATGATAGGTTTGCAAAACCATTTCTAGATAATCTTTCTGTACATGAACTTGTGCTCATAAATCTGTGTGAATCAATTTTACTTGAGCTGATTGATTAGTTGATGTGTGCCTTAGTAATATGCAGTGTTCATTGAGTTTTGGAGGTCCATTTTCCCATGACCATATTTGCTTGAGTATTCGCCATTGGGTTACACCCAAGTAGCCATGTGAGTGATATTTTTTCTTCATGTGGTGTTGGCTTTGTCCTCATACCAACCTTGTCTTATGAGTAGTGACTCCTACTTAACTAATGTTTTGTTAAGCTCCCCTATGAGTGTTTACCTATATTCTTTTTTCTTGAGCACTGACCTTTGCTCGTTTGGAATATTGACTATTATTCATCTCGAGTGTTGACCTTCATTCATTTTGAGTATTCACTCATACTCCCCTCTCGAGCATTGATCCTTGTTCGTTCTATAATATTGATTCTTATCCATTATAGGTATTGATTCCAAACCCCTTCAACATGTCTCCTCTGTTCATATGTTTTTGTTTTAGGTATTGACTTCTACCTATGCAATCTCTCGGCATTCTTTGAGTATTGACCCTTACTCATCGCCAACAGTGACTTTTGCTCATATAATTTTCTTTGTGAGTATTGACTTTTACTCGTTTTAAGCATTGACCTTTGCTTTTATCTTGAGCATTGACCCTTGCTCGTATGGTTTTCTCTATGAGTATTGACTCCTACTCATTTCAAGAATTGACCTTTGCTTATATACGTTTTATCTTGAGCATTGACCCTTGCTCATATGATCTTCTTTGTGAGTATTGACTCCTACTCATTCCAAGCATTGACCTTTGCTTATATACATTTTATCTTGAGTAATTGACCTTTGCTCGAATAATTTTCTCTGTGAGTATTGAATCCTACTCATATCAAGCATTGACCTTTGCTTATATACATTTTATCTTGAGCATTGACCCTTGCTCAAATAATTTCCTCTTTGAGTATTGAATCCTACTCATTTCAAGCATTGATCTTTGCTTGTATACATGTTATCTTGAGCATTGACCCTTGCTCGTATGATTTTCTTTGTGAGTATTGAATCCTACTCATTTCAAGCACTGACTTTTGCTTATATACATTTTATCTTGAGCATTGACCCTTGCTCGTATGATTTTCTCTGTGAGTATTGAATCCTACTCATTTTAAGCATTGATTTTTGCTTATATACATTTTATCTTGAGCATTGACCCTTGCTCGTATGATTTTCTCTGTGAGTATTTAATCCTACTCATTTCAAGCATTGACCATTGCTTATATACATTTTATCTTGAGCATTGACCCTTGCTCGTATGATTTTCTCTGTGAGTATTGAATCCTACTCATTTCAAGCAATGACCCTTGCTCGTAAGCTTTTCTTTGTGAGTATTGATCTTTACTCATAGCAAGCATTGACCCTTGCTTGTGTGTTTTTAAGTATTGACTTCTATTCAGTATGGATATTGAATTCTATCCATCATGGGTTCTCGTCTGAGTAATGACTCTTACCCATACGATATCTTATTGGTTCTCCTGAGTATTAACCTATACTCATTCCGAGTACTGGATATACTCATCCTAAGTATTGACCTATACTTACCCTGAATATTGTCGCATCTTGAGTGTTGACCCATACTCATCCTATGTATTGACCCATACTCATTCTAATCATTAAAGCATATTTGTCCTGAGTATTGACTAGTACTCACCCCAAGTGTTGACCTTCACTCTGATTCATTTTGAGTAGTGACGGGTACTCACTCCGAGTGTTGACCTCCACTCATATTCATCCCTACTCCTTTCGAGTATTGACTATTACTCACCCTGAGTATTGACCTTCACTCCTAATACCGATTCTCTTCGAGTATTGACTTGTACTCATCCTAGGTGTTGATCTTCACTTAGAGTTACCTCTACTTGTCCTAGGTATTGACCTTTACCCAGACATTGACTTCTAGTTGCTTAAGATATGTGATGAATTCCATAGGATGATGGAGTTCTCCATTTGAATTTGATGCAATTACTCTCCCAGGCAAAAATGGGATGTTCTTTTATCATTGGTTCGCAAGTGAAACTTGCTGCACCAATGAGGGGCTTCTGTCACACCCCATTTTTGCACCACCTTACTAGGGCTCACCATTTCATGTAGGTTATTGTTTTGTTTTTGAGTCTAGTTACTTGCATTAGTTTTCTAGAATCACAAGGACATTGGATATGAATTTTGGTTCAATTTGGAGTTGATCTTGAGGGTTAATAAGAACTTTTGTGACTTGAGGGGCATAACCGTCTTTTAGGTCACGAACTTTCTATTTAACCTTGAAATGATCTCCAAGTTGTCAATTGGAGTTCATGAGAATGCATTTGAGGTATTTATGGGTTCAATTTGATGAATTGATGGTTCGGGATTAAAATGGCTCAATACGGTTCAAGTTGGTTAAGAGACCCACTTCGGGTTGGCTCAAATTGGCTCATGATTTTCACTCAATTCCCACCCATTTGACTTTAATTAGTCTTAATTTCATTCCCAAAGATGTTTTGGAAGGTTGAATTTTGAATTGGAAAGCATTCGGTGCGACCATATGTGCATACCTAAGCTTAGCGACGGTGGTGCATAGCGGTTAGCCGCCTTTGTAAAACCCAACCATGCAGCCATGGCTAGGGATTTTTGCCCTAAAATGTCTTAAATTACATTCCTCATTGAAGCACGGTCGTTTTGGCTTTCGTTTCGTCAAAATCGGACTCCGTTTGACCCCCGAAACACATTTGGAAGCTGAAAGGGCTCAAATAAGGCAATTGCTGATGGCGCGCTCGGGTGACCATCTGGGGCCTGGCGGCTAACCGCCCAGCCCAGGTGGTCAGCCGCCCAAGGCCAGGCGGCTAGCCGCCCAGCCCCAGGTGGTCACCCGAGCCACTTTCCTTTTTTGTGCTTTGACGCGGCTCCCTCCCTATTTCCTCGGATTTGCTCGCCTCCAGCCGCCATTTAACCCTAATTTCAGTCCTATTTGACCTACTTGAGCCCCAAGGGAACCTCTAAGAGCCCTTGGATCAATCCCTAGGGTTTTAATCCCAACCATTGAGGGTTTTCCCTCAATCCCTATAAATACCCCCTTATACTTCAGCAATAGGGGGGGCAATTTCTGAAGTGTGAGGCATGTGTGAGACTTGGAGGCTATGGCAGCCATCCTTAGGGTAGTTTAACCTATATTTTGAGTGAGAGAGTGAGAGAGAGAGCTTGAAGGAAGGCTGGAGTTTTGCTTGAAGGCTTGAAGGAAGGAATTTCCAGCAGTACAATAAGAGGAGGAGGACTCTCTACAGCAGCAAAAGGGGACTTCACCATAGGTATACCTCTTCCCCTTTCTCTCTTTCATTCAAATTAGGGTTTTTGCATAGGATAGCATTATTCCATGTTAAAGCTTGTGTTTTTATTGTGTTTTGCTACTTCTATTAGTTAGTATGCATGATTAGGATAGTATTCATGGGCTGTTTAGTATGCTAGGATGCTATTCCATGTGATTTACTCCATGTTTGGGATTCTAGGGTTTCCTTAGTGCTGAAATTGGTTTTCTACATGAAATAACTCTTTTGCATATTAAAGCTTATGTTTTTATCATATTTGTTGCTATCTATTAGCTAGTATGCATGATTTAGGATAATATTCATGGGCTGTTTAGTATGCTAGGATGCTATTCCATGTGATTTACTGCATGTTTGGGATTCTAGGGTTTCCTTAGTGCTGAAATTGAGTTTATGCTTAGAATAGCCTATATTTCATGTGAAAGTCTATGTCTTTATCATGTGTGGATGCTTCCATTGATTAATATGCATGGTTAAAATGCTGTTCATATTCTGTTTTGCATGATTTAAGGTTATTTCATGGAATTTTATGCACTAGTGTGATTCTAGGGTTTCATTCATCCTTGTATTAGGAAAGTAGCATATAGCATGATAGCTTAGGGTTTTTCTTTGTGTTTTCTTCATAGTTGATATATATGTGCTGCATATTTGATAACTATGATATTTCTAGCATTCATAGTAGTGGATTTTAGTGTTTTTTGCATGTCATTGCATATAGGGTTGAATTAGGGTTTTAGTTAGCTTATGATTCATGTTGTGGCATGACCTGTGGTTGATTTTAAACCTTATTTCAATTCTGTCCAGATCTGTTAGTTGTCCTTGATATGATATTTTGAGCATGTGTTAGCCCATGTTTGGGCATGATAATGGCTTGATTTGGAATCTAGCTTGTTTGGTTGGTATTTTTGGTATATTTTGCATGGAAATTGCAGGTGCATTGACAGGTACAACAGGTGCAACTACCCCACCAATGTGGGGTGGTTATTTTGGCTATTGTGAGATGAAATCTTACAAATAAGGTAATTACCCTATGCAATAGGGTGGTTACTTTGACAGGTTGCTTTTGCTTAAGGTAAGTAGGGTATGAGGGTGCCCCAATTCACCCTTCTTTCCTTTCATTGAAACTTTCCCTTTCTCCCCCCCTAGGGTTATTTCCTAATATGGGAACATGGCAATCCTTATAGTTTCCTTCCAAAAAAAAAAAAAATACTTTTAAATCAAAGTTTCCATCTATATTAAATTCCATATTTTCTAAAGATCGTTTGAGAATCATTTATTTTGGAAACCTACCATGTTTTACTTGAAAGGAAACATAGGGTTTACCATAGGCCTTGATTAGGTTATAACCCTATTCCTTTTCGAACTACGTGGACTTTGATCCATGTATTTCCATACATGGTACGTAGGCGCTCTTCGTGAGGTTCAAGTCCGCCCTAGGATACTAAGTATCCTAGGTTTTCTCCTCTCCCTCTTTCTTTTTTCTGTTTTTCTTTGATTTACTTGATTATATGGATGAATGAATGAATGATATGCATGCTGTCTTGTGATGATAATTGTTGATTTGTGTGTGATTAAGACTTTGATTTAGCCCAATTAAATTAAGAGACCGTTTAGGGCGATATGGGTGCCTATAGGCTTTGCCTAGAACCTTCCCATATCGTAACTTAGCCTCCGAATCCCCGAATTCTCTGGTTTCCAAAAGACTTTTTGCCTTACCATTTTAAACATGGAGTCAATCTTTTGTTTTCCTAAAACAAAACTGTTTTTTTAGGGTTTTCCTTGTTTCCTTTAAAAAATAAGGTGGCGACTCCCTTTTCGTTTTCAAACCTATTTTCTCTTCAATCCTCGTGGGCCTCACTTTTTTGGGGTTCACAGTTTGGCGACTCCACTAGGGATTTGTGGGCTAGACTCTATAAAGTTTAATTGGGCTAAGTTAATTTCTTTTGTTTAATTAAAATCAATCACATTGCATTCGCTTGATTGTGTGCTTTCATTTATTGCATTGTGTGCGCAAATTCTTGCATGTTAGGATCGATGTCCCTTGCCACTGACGGGCCTAGCCTCAACCTTGGTTTTCCTGATTCCATGTGTTGGGGTGAAAGCTCTCAACCTCTCTTGCCAAGTACCCTTGGGTATATTAAATGAGTTAATCACGTACTGCTGGACCCACGCGGCGTTCCTGATGCCACATGTGGTTAGGTATAAAGATTGCTCAAGCAAGTGAAGGACCCCAGCCTACCCTTATCATTAGTCCATATAGACAAACTTGTAGGGCACTATGGTCTCACCTTTATGCACCCACACTTGATTGTAATGATATCATGCCGTGCTTGTGTTGTGTTGCTATGCTCATAAGTTGTGTTCTAGGCTTAGGTTTATTTTAACCATGTGTAATGATTGACACTTGATATATGGTCTCACCTACGTACCCTTAGTAAGTACATCCACCCTTCACCCAAAGGGCTCCCAAAAGGAAGGATGGACTAATTAAAGGTATATGAGCTAAGACCATTTAATCATGGGCTTTTAAATGAACCAATAGGGGCTTGTTTGGAGTGAAGTATTTGATTAAGGGTTAAGAAGTAGGGGCTTATTCATCTTTATGTCTTTAGTATGTCACCTCACCTTCCATCTTAAGGACACCTTTGAGGAGGAGGTGTCTAACTAAAGAGATATACTGTTTAAACCTAGCTCATAGTTTGCCTACACTTGGGAAAGTGACTCTTGATGGTTTTGTGATGGTTAACAGTTAGAACCTAAGAGTAAGTGACTCACCTTCATGCCCTTAGTACGTCACCTTACACTTCAAGGTACCCTTGGAGATGAGATGTCTACTTAAGGGCATGCCTTATAAGATCACACTTACCAATTTAGCGCAATCATGGAAATATTGTTAAAATGTTTTGGTCATAGCCTAAAAAGGGAATTTTGTTCTTGAAGGAGGGCTGGATTAAACCCGTGATATCTTCTAGAGGTTAAAGATTAGAGTGGAACCCATTATCACTTTCATGGCTGGAGTTGGCAATACGACATTGGAAGAAATTAAGGGAATGCTTTGTGAGATCATGCAAAAGTTGAATGATATCTTGGCGATTGTTCAAGTTGTTCCTAAAGCCCAATCCGAGTTTATGAATCATCATGAGTCTAATTCAGGGGCTATCGAGTCCAAGAGATACAACAGAGCAAATTTGAAGGCCCAAACTATAAGGAAAGAGCCTCGTCAATTTACTGAACTCTACATGCCATTGAACCATGCTTTTTCAAGAGTAGCGATTTTGGGCTTATTGTCACCTCTTGATCCAAAACCCCTTCCTAATCCTTTGCCTCGTCGGTTTAAGGAAAATGAATATTGTGCTTTTCATCAGAGTAGGGGACATGACACCAATCATTGTTATAGACTACGACATGAGATCCAAGACCTCATTGACCGTGGAGTAATCAATTTTTCCACACCAACCAATAATCCAAATATTCTTCAAAGTTCTTCCATGAACCCGTTTTTGGCCACCGTAAACCCAATCTCTCCAGCCCAGCCATATGCCAATCCACCGAGATCCCTTGCCGCAATTAAGCAAGAATTTCCAATTCATGGCCCATATCATTCAGAGGATACTCAAACTCTTGCTAGCATAGGGGTTCTTGATTCTGAGGGACTTTATGAGGCTCAAGGAACCTTTGACACTCATGGGGATTTGGATAATGTTGGCAGCGCAAGTTAAGATGAAGAATAAGAATGTTTAATTCACAAGGAAAGGATGCTGATGCCTTGAGGTTGATGGGAAAGATAATAAGTTTTTTCTTAGTGCTTACTGCTACACTAATTCTATCATGACTGTCCATGATAAAGAGTTTAAGTTTTTTTTGTTCGTTTTCTAGTTAGTTAATTGTTGTTGATCTTCGAGTCAAATGTCCTTTGAAGTTTTGAGTCTTTTGAGTTCTAGTCATTGTCAATGTGTTCTCCTTCATTCCTTCAATAAAAAAATTTTGATTTCAATAATTCCATTGTCTCTCTATTTCTCTTCTCCTCAATCAATTAACAATCAAAGTGGCATGAAAATATTTCCTAAGAAGCTCGAAAGCTCTTCCCACTAAAAGAGCAAACATAATGAATGATGAATGAGCTGCAATTGATTAACTTGGAAACAATGAGAAGTCCAAAATGGTAAACATAGGGGCCACCCGCCCACTACACTACATGAAGACCTAGGCCAAGCAACTTGAGAAGATCTTGAAACCCTTGTAAAAAGCAATTCAGAGATCAAAAGAAGAAATCAATTAGCATGGTGAGCTTTTGGAGATGTTTATTTCCCTCTCCCTAAAAAAAAAAAAAGGTCAAAAGAAAAAATTGTGAAAAGAAAAAGAAAGAAAGAAAAGAGCACAACAAAGAAAAAAAGTACAAAAAGAAAGGGAAGGGATTAACATACATCCAAAAGCATTTAGAAGGAAAATCGATCAGAAGAAGGCCTTGTGTTCAAAGAGGACTACTACCTATGTTCGTGACCCGCGGGAAAAGTTCAAGCCAAATGAGGGTGGTCCCTATGTGGTTATGTGTAGAGCCTAGGCCCGCTAGGTTGAAAACCTGAAAAGGCAACCTAGGCAAAAGTTAGGGCTTTTGAAAAAAAAATGATGAAAAAAGAAAAGAGAATGCCTTGAACTACGAGGACCTGATTCTCTATCAAAAAAGAAATGTTAGTTTGGTTAATGTCTTGTGAAGATCAATGGGGAGATACGTAGGCAGCCCATAAAGTTACTTTGGGTGCGGTCCAATTCATTGAAAAAAAAAAAAACAAAAAAACAAAAAAAGAGGAAGAAAGAAAGAGGCTTGACATATAACCAACCATTGAAGGCAACTCTTTGTGACCAAGTTAAGGAGAAACGGTCTTATTCATCAAATTAGTGAGCTAAAATACTACATGCCACCGAAAAAGTTAACTTGATTATTCTTCTTGTTCTTGTTTGGTTTGAGTCCTTCGGATGTCCCTCCACTTTCCTCTTTCGTCTCTCTTGAGTCTTGTGTGTTTCTAGTGGTCATAGACCTCGTCCTTTGAAAGTATTCAGTCATGATGATTCATTTGTGGGTTCCATCAAATTCTATATCTTCTTACCTTTTGACTTAGACTCTTGTCATGGATTTAATAATGGAAAAGGGGTAGCAGTAACCACTATGAAACGATTTGCCTTAGCTATAGGCATGTGATTTCGTGAGATTGGGGGCTGATTTATTTTGCTCAATTGAAGAATGTGAATGTGCTATGAACCCAAGGGCTGATTATGCTTGTTGAAGAAGAATTTGAATGAATGCTGGAGCTGGTTTATCTTGTTCAAGAGAACTTAAATGAATTGGTAAAGAGAATGGGCTGGGGCTTCATGAGTTGCATTTCTTTGCACTAGTGAGAAAGGAAAGAATGGAGAAAAGAAAAAAGGTAAAGAAGAAAAGCCCGCTAGGTTGAAAACCCGAAAGGGCGGCTTAGGCAAAAATTAGGGCAACCCGCTAGGTTGAAAACCCGTAAGGGCAATCTAGGCAAAAGTTAGGGTTTTGGAAGAAAAGAGAAGTGCAGAAAGAAGAAGGAAAGAGGTGTTTCAACTTGATTCCTACACCTTGAAGAAGAATTCATGGGTTTGATCCAATCCTCTTGAAATGCATTGTTTCCTAAGAAGGCTCGACCACCATTTTATAAACAAAGAAAAAATGTTTTTGAAAATTCCATGATTGTGCTAAGTATGTAAAGAGGTCTTTAAGGAAAAAGAATGATAGGTTTGCAAAACCATTTCTAGATAATCTTTCTGTACATGAACTTGTGCTCATAAATCTGTGTGAATCAATTTTACTTGAGCTGATTGATTAGTTGATGTGTGCCTTAGTAATATGCAGTGTTCATTGAGTTTTGGAGGTCCATTTTCCCATGACCATATTTGCTTGAGTATTCGCCATTGGGTTACACCCAAGTAGCCATGTGAGTGATATTTTTTCTTCATGTGGTGTTGGCTTTGTCCTCATACCAACCTTGTCTTATGAGTAGTGACTCCTACTTAACTAATGTTTTGTTAAGCTCCCCTATGAGTGTTTACCTATATTCTTTTTTCTTGAGCACTGACCTTTGCTCGTTTGGAATATTGACTATTATTCATCTCGAGTGTTGACCTTCATTCATTTTGAGTATTCACTCATACTCCCCTCTCGAGCATTGATCCTTGTTCGTTCTATAATATTGATTCTTATCCATTATAGGTATTGATTCCAAACCCCTTCAACATGTCTCCTCTGTTCATATGTTTTTGTTTTAGGTATTGACTTCTACCTATGCAATCTCTCGGCATTCTTTGAGTATTGACCCTTACTCATCGCCAACAGTGACTTTTGCTCATATAATTTTCTTTGTGAGTATTGACTTTTACTCGTTTTAAGCATTGACCTTTGCTTTTATCTTGAGCATTGACCCTTGCTCGTATGGTTTTCTCTATGAGTATTGACTCCTACTCATTTCAAGAATTGACCTTTGCTTATATACGTTTTATCTTGAGCATTGACCCTTGCTCATATGATCTTCTTTGTGAGTATTGACTCCTACTCATTCCAAGCATTGACCTTTGCTTATATACATTTTATCTTGAGTAATTGACCTTTGCTCGAATAATTTTCTCTGTGAGTATTGAATCCTACTCATATCAAGCATTGACCTTTGCTTATATACATTTTATCTTGAGCATTGACCCTTGCTCAAATAATTTCCTCTTTGAGTATTGAATCCTACTCATTTCAAGCATTGATCTTTGCTTGTATACATGTTATCTTGAGCATTGACCCTTGCTCGTATGATTTTCTTTGTGAGTATTGAATCCTACTCATTTCAAGCACTGACTTTTGCTTATATACATTTTATCTTGAGCATTGACCCTTGCTCGTATGATTTTCTCTGTGAGTATTGAATCCTACTCATTTTAAGCATTGATTTTTGCTTATATACATTTTATCTTGAGCATTGACCCTTGCTCGTATGATTTTCTCTGTGAGTATTTAATCCTACTCATTTCAAGCATTGACCATTGCTTATATACATTTTATCTTGAGCATTGACCCTTGCTCGTATGATTTTCTCTGTGAGTATTGAATCCTACTCATTTCAAGCAATGACCCTTGCTCGTAAGCTTTTCTTTGTGAGTATTGATCTTTACTCATAGCAAGCATTGACCCTTGCTTGTGTGTTTTTAAGTATTGACTTCTATTCAGTATGGATATTGAATTCTATCCATCATGGGTTCTCGTCTGAGTAATGACTCTTACCCATACGATATCTTATTGGTTCTCCTGAGTATTAACCTATACTCATTCCGAGTACTGGATATACTCATCCTAAGTATTGACCTATACTTACCCTGAATATTGTCGCATCTTGAGTGTTGACCCATACTCATCCTATGTATTGACCCATACTCATTCTAATCATTAAAGCATATTTGTCCTGAGTATTGACTAGTACTCACCCCAAGTGTTGACCTTCACTCTGATTCATTTTGAGTAGTGACGGGTACTCACTCCGAGTGTTGACCTCCACTCATATTCATCCCTACTCCTTTCGAGTATTGACTATTACTCACCCTGAGTATTGACCTTCACTCCTAATACCGATTCTCTTCGAGTATTGACTTGTACTCATCCTAGGTGTTGATCTTCACTTAGAGTTACCTCTACTTGTCCTAGGTATTGACCTTTACCCAGACATTGACTTCTAGTTGCTTAAGATATGTGATGAATTCCATAGGATGATGGAGTTCTCCATTTGAATTTGATGCAATTACTCTCCCAGGCAAAAATGGGATGTTCTTTTATCATTGGTTCGCAAGTGAAACTTGCTGCACCAATGAGGGGCTTCTGTCACACCCCATTTTTGCACCACCTTACTAGGGCTCACCATTTCATGTAGGTTATTGTTTTGTTTTTGAGTCTAGTTACTTGCATTAGTTTTCTAGAATCACAAGGACATTGGATATGAATTTTGGTTCAATTTGGAGTTGATCTTGAGGGTTAATAAGAACTTTTGTGACTTGAGGGGCATAACCGTCTTTTAGGTCACGAACTTTCTATTTAACCTTGAAATGATCTCCAAGTTGTCAATTGGAGTTCATGAGAATGCATTTGAGGTATTTATGGGTTCAATTTGATGAATTGATGGTTCGGGATTAAAATGGCTCAATACGGTTCAAGTTGGTTAAGAGACCCACTTCGGGTTGGCTCAAATTGGCTCATGATTTTCACTCAATTCCCACCCATTTGACTTTAATTAGTCTTAATTTCATTCCCAAAGATGTTTTGGAAGGTTGAATTTTGAATTGGAAAGCATTCGGTGCGACCATATGTGCATACCTAAGCTTAGCGACGGTGGTGCATAGCGGTTAGCCGCCTTTGTAAAACCCAACCATGCAGCCATGGCTAGGGATTTTTGCCCTAAAATGTCTTAAATTACATTCCTCATTGAAGCACGGTCGTTTTGGCTTTCGTTTCGTCAAAATCGGACTCCGTTTGACCCCCGAAACACATTTGGAAGCTGAAAGGGCTCAAATAAGGCAATTGCTGATGGCGCGCTCGGGTGACCATCTGGGGCCTGGCGGCTAACCGCCCAGCCCAGGTGGTCAGCCGCCCAAGGCCAGGCGGCTAGCCGCCCAGCCCCAGGTGGTCACCCGAGCCACTTTCCTTTTTTGTGCTTTGACGCGGCTCCCTCCCTATTTCCTCGGATTTGCTCGCCTCCAGCCGCCATTTAACCCTAATTTCAGTCCTATTTGACCTACTTGAGCCCCAAGGGAACCTCTAAGAGCCCTTGGATCAATCCCTAGGGTTTTAATCCCAACCATTGAGGGTTTTCCCTCAATCCCTATAAATACCCCCTTATACTTCAGCAATAGGGGGGGCAATTTCTGAAGTGTGAGGCATGTGTGAGACTTGGAGGCTATGGCAGCCATCCTTAGGGTAGTTTAACCTATATTTTGAGTGAGAGAGTGAGAGAGAGAGCTTGAAGGAAGGCTGGAGTTTTGCTTGAAGGCTTGAAGGAAGGAATTTCCAGCAGTACAATAAGAGGAGGAGGACTCTCTACAGCAGCAAAAGGGGACTTCACCATAGGTATACCTCTTCCCCTTTCTCTCTTTCATTCAAATTAGGGTTTTTGCATAGGATAGCATTATTCCATGTTAAAGCTTGTGTTTTTATTGTGTTTTGCTACTTCTATTAGTTAGTATGCATGATTAGGATAGTATTCATGGGCTGTTTAGTATGCTAGGATGCTATTCCATGTGATTTACTCCATGTTTGGGACTTTAGGGTTTCCTTAGTACTGAAATTGGTTTTCTACATGAAATAACACTTTTGCATATTGAAGCTTGTGTTTTTATTATGTTTTGCTACATCTATTAGTTAGTATGCATGATTAGGATAATGTTCATGGGCTGTTTAGTATGCTAGGATGCTGTTCCATGTGATTTAATGCATGTTTGCAATTCTAGGGTTTCTCTTGTGCTGAAATTAGGTTTTCACTTAGAATAGCTATATTTCATGTGCAAGCTTGTGTTTTTATCATGTGTTGATGCTTCTATTGATTAATATGCATGATTAGAATGATGTCCACAATGAGTTTTGCATGATTTAGAGTTATTTTATGTGATTTTGAGCACAATTGTGATTCTAGGGTTTCATTCATCCTTGTATTAGGAAAGTTGCATATAGTATGATAGCTTAGGGTTTTTCTTTGTGTTTTCTTCATAGTTGATATATATGTGCCGCATATTTGATAACTATGATATTCTTCTGCATTCATAGTAGTGGATTTTAGTGTTTTTTGCATGTCATTGCATGTAGGGTTGAATTAGGGTTTTAGTTAGCTTATGATTCATGTTGTTGCATGACTTGGGGTTGATTTTAAACCTTATTTCAATTCTGTCCAGATCTGTTATTTGTCCTTGATATGATATTTTGAGCATGTGTTAGCCCATGTTTGGGCATGATAATGGCTTGATTTGGAATCTAGCTTGTTTGGTTGGTATTTTTGGTATGTTTTGCATGGAAATTGCAGGTGCATTGACAGGTACAACAGGTGCAACTACCCCACCAATGTGGGGTGGTTATTTTGGCTATTGTGAGATGAAATCTTACAAATAAGGTAATTACCCTATGCAATAGGGTGGTTACTTTGACAGGTTGCTTTTGCTTAAGGTAAGTAGGGTATGAGGGTGCCCCAATTCACCCTTCTTTCCTTTCATTGAAACTTTCCCTTTCTCCCCCCCTAGGGTTATTTCCTAATATGGGAACATGGCAATCCTTATAGTTTCCTTCCAAAAAAAAAAAAAATACTTTTAAATCAAAGTTTCCATCTATATTAAATTCCATATTTTCTAAAGATCGTTTGAGAATCATTTATTTTGGAAACCTACCATGTTTTACTTGAAAGGAAACATAGGGTTTACCATAGGCCTTGATTAGGTTATAACCCTATTCCTTTTCGAACTACGTGGACTTTGATCCATGTATTTCCATACATGGTACGTAGGCGCTCTTCGTGAGGTTCAAGTCCGCCCTAGGATACTAAGTATCCTAGGTTTTCTCCTCTCCCTCTTTCTTTTTTCTGTTTTTCTTTGATTTACTTGATTATATGGATGAATGAATGAATGATATGCATGCTGTCTTGTGATGATAATTGTTGATTTGTGTGTGATTAAGACTTTGATTTAGCCCAATTAAATTAAGAGACCGTTTAGGGCGATATGGGTGCCTATAGGCTTTGCCTAGAACCTTCCCATATCGTAACTTAGCCTCCGAATCCCCGAATTCTCTGGTTTCCAAAAGACTTTTTGCCTTACCATTTTAAACATGGAGTCAATCTTTTGTTTTCCTAAAACAAAACTGTTTTTTTAGGGTTTTCCTTGTTTCCTTTAAAAAATAAGGTGGCGACTCCCTTTTCGTTTTCAAACCTATTTTCTCTTCAATCCTCGTGGGCCTCACTTTTTTGGGGTTCACACCAAGGGGTTCCTAAACCTACTTGTATTCATTCATTAGAAATTATGGAGGCTCTAGACAAATTTTTAGGAGGGTTTTTGAGAGTTATGAGTGCTGAAGCAAAATCTGAGTTCAAGTGCTTTGGCTTGGATCCATTGCTCTCCTTGAGGCATGTAAAGCTTGAAACGAACCTCTTGACTGCTGCTACATATTTTTGGGATCCCCAAGTTCATGTGTTCTGCTTTAACTATGAAGAATTGTGCCCAACCATGGAGGAATTTTGCACGTTGTACGGAGTTTCACCGGTAGGTCCTTTCATTCTCCCTACTCCTCGCCCAAGCTTTCTTACCTCCTTCTCCAACCTACTTGGGATTCACCAACAATATGCCTCTACGTTTGTAAAGGACCATTTGGTAGACTTGATGGAATTGGCAACCTCCTTTTTGGCCTATGATAGCAAAGGTATCCTGAAATTTACCTTTCCTACTAAGCATGCACTTGCCTTTTGCCTTATTGGTCGTTTCCTTATTTCAACTGGTATTCCACATGTTCCCATACAAATCTGTGAATTGATTCCTCTCCTTGCCTAATTCCCATGGTACTAGCTGAAACCCTGAATAGCTTGGATGAAGTCCATGAGGACCTAAAGGTTCCCTTAGGAGGTTGCCCTATTCTGCTACAGATGTGGTTGCTTGAAAGACTGAATTTCTTGTCACCCACTGTCATTGCACCATACATGCCCCAGCATTACTACCTTCGTCGCATTGAATTGCCTGGAGAATTTTCTTTGAAGGATTGGCTAGGTTACTTCCAAACCCTTTCATGGAGGAATATAAAGTGGTTTGTCCTCATATGGGGCTGCAGTGAATAGGTGCTTCTGCGCACTTCTGGATGTGCCATGGTGAGACTCATAGGACTGAGGTCCACTTCTTTTTATTGGCCTTCAAGGGTTCTTCGTCAGATGGGTGCCATGCAAACCATACCCACTTCCTTAAAAGGTGACTATCCTATGGTGCCTGCGGGTCTTTCCGTAGTGACTTGGGCAAAGGATCGATGGCCTAGCAAGCTGACACTAACCCAAGTTACGAACACTGATGGTCTATATATGATGAGCCTCGAGTACGAGGAATGGTTGAAAAGCAATTTGGGTGAGAGAGAGACTACTCGAAGAGAAAGGATTTTTGGATTCATCAAGAATAACAAACTTGGACCTTGCAGAGAGGATATTATGGAAGCAGTGATAGCAGCTTATGAACACGACTTAAGGAAGAAAAGAAGACACGAAAGCGAGAAGAACTGAAAACTCAATAGAATAGGATATTTATGGCAAATTTATAGTTCTTTTACTTAATACCGATAAACTGCTATGTCAATCAATTTTAGTTTTGAATAAATTGCCAATAATAAATCAAATTTGGGATTTTGTTGTTTGATTTAGACCGCACCCAAGGTAACTTTATGGGTTGCCTACGTATCTCCATAATTTTTTCTTTTTTGCTTTTTTTTTGTTTTTGATTTTTTTTGTTTTTGATTTTTTTTGTTTTTTTTGTTTGTTTTTTTGTATGGAGAATCAGGTCTTACGTAGTTCTCATGCCTTAACTTTTGCCTAGGCTGCCCTTATGGGTTTTCAACCTAGCGGGCTTCAAACATGATATTTCTTTAATTGATCCAAATTAGTTGGACGAGCAAACTCAATTCCATCTAAATCCATGAGGCGAACAACCCCTACTGGCAATATCTCTTTGATAATGTATGGTCCACCCCAACTTGGCTTGAATTTCCCTCGCGGATCGAACACTGCAGCTCTGATTTCCTTTAGCACTACATCCCCTTTCTTTAGACCTCGATCTTTGACATGCTTGTTGAATGCTCTGGCGACTCTCCGCTGATACCCTTGCACATGATACAGCGCCCTTAACTGCTTTTTATCGAGTAAAGCTAACTCGTCATAACGACTCTAAACCCAGTCCACTTCTGTTATCTGGCTCTCCACGACAACCCTTAGTGAAGGAACCTCTAATTCAACTGGCAACACGGCCTCCATTCCATAAACTAGAGAGTAAGGGGTAGCCCCTGTTGACGACCTTATTGATGTTCTGTAACCCCATAGAGCCAACGGTAACTTCTCATGCCAATCTGTGTGCGAGTCTGCAGTCTTTTGTAGTATCTTCTTGATATTCTTGTTAGCCGCTTCCACTGCTCCATTAGTCTGAGGACAGTATGGTGATGACAGATGTAAACTATGCCATACTTTTGCAAGAGCTCATGGGTTTCTTTCTGAAAGTGCTGGCCATTGTCTAAGATAACTTTATGCGGTACCCCATATCGATAGATGATGCTGTACTGTATGAACTGTGCTACCTTCTTAGAATTTAAGGTCTTAAAGGATGCTGCTTCTACCCACTTAGTGAAATAATTGATGGCAACCAGGATGTATTCATGCCCATTTGACGCCTTTGGCTTGATCTGTCTGATCATATCTATCCCCCATACTGCGAACGGCCATGGTGACGACATACTTGTTAAAGGCATAGAAGGCAGATGTTGTCCACTGGTGAACAGTTGGCATTTATGGCACTTCTTGACATGTACGTGGCAATCTCTTTCCATGGTAGACCAATAATAGCCTAACCTCATGATTTTCTTAGCCAACATATAGCCATTCATATGCGGAGCCCCTGTCCCTTCATGGATTTCTTTGATCAGATGCTTGGCTTCCTCCTCGGTGACATATAGTAGGTGGATCCCGTCGTATGATCTCCGATATAGCTTTCCTCCACAAAGTACATAGTGACTCGCCAGCCGTCTTAAGGTTTTTCTGTCAATACAAGATGCTCCTTCTGGGTACTCCCTTTCTTCAATGAACTTCTTTATGTCATGGAACCACGGGTGGCCATTATTCACTTCTCCTCCTCAGATTGCATAACAGTATACAAGCTTGTCTTGGCATTCTATCACCAACGGCTTTACATTTCCCCCTTCAGGTATCTCCACCATGGACGCTAGGGTCGCCAAGGCATCGGCAAACTGATTCTTGTTTCTTGACAGGTAGTTGAACTCTATTTCTGAGAACTCCTTGGTTAGAGCTTCCAGATATGCATGGTAGGGCAATAGCTTCTCATCTCGAGTTTTCCATTCTCCTTTTATCTGATAAATGATTAGCGCCGAGTCCCCAAACACTTCCAATTCTTTGATCCCCAATTCAAGTGCTGCTTCCAATGCTAGGATATAGGCCTCATACTCAGCAATGTTGTTGGTAGCTTCAAACCCCAACTTGATCGCTAACGGTGTAAATGCTTCTTCAGGTGAAACCAGCAGGACTCCTATCCCATAACCTTTCTTATTGGCTGCCCCATCGAAGTATACTCTCCAAGTTTTTCTACCAATCTCTAGCACATCCTCGTCTGGGAACTGATCGTTGAATAGAGCGGATGATGACACAGGACAGCTAGCTAGGTAGTCTGCGATGACGCTCCCCTTAATAGACTTCTGATTCACGTACTTGATTTTAAATTCGTTGGGGAGAATTAACCATCGAGCAGTTCTGTATAACAATACCGGCCTTTCTACCAGGTACTTCAACGGGTCCATACGACTTATCAAGAACACTTCGAAGGACATCATGTAGTGCCGGAGCTTCTGCGTCGCCCATACTAGTGCCACACAAGCCTTTTCAATTGCATTGTACTTTACTTCATAGTCTGTCATTTTCTTGCTTAGGTAGTAAATGGCATTCTCCTTTGTAGACCCTTCGAGATATTGAGCTAACATAGCTCCCGTTGCGGTTTCGGTGACCGTTAAGTATAACAAAAGCGGTGCACCTTGCCGTGGGGGAACTGAGATTGGAGGATTGCACAAGTATCTCTTAATGGTCTCAAAGGCCTCTTGGCATTCTTCGTTCCACACTTTTGGCACACCTTTCTTAAGCAATTTGAAGATTGGTTCGCAAACCATGGTCAAGTTGGCAATGAATCGACTTATGTATTGAACTCTTCCTAGAAAACCCCGGATCTACTTCTCAGTGCTAGGCGACTCCATCTCCACAATAGCTTTTATCTTCCCTGGGTCCACTTCGATGCCCCTCTGAGTGATCATGAACCCCAATAGCTTGCCCACAGTGACACCAAAGGCGCACTTCTGTGGGTTTAAACGGAGATTGTACTTCATTGCTCGCTCTAGGAATTTCTCTAGTGCCTTGAAATGCCCTTCTCTATCCACGGACTTCACGATCATATCATTGACATAAACCTCGACTTCCTTATGGATCATATCATGCAATAAGGTCGTTGCTGCTCTTTAGTAAGTAGCCTCAGCGTTTCTTAAGCCAAAAGGCATTACCTTGTAACAGTACATTCCCCATTGCGTGATAAAGGCTGTTTTCTCCATGTCTTGAGGCGCCATCTTTATCTAGTTATACCCGGAGAATCTATTCATGAAGGAGAAGAGTGCATGTCCCACTGTGCTGTCCACCAACACATCGATATGGGGTAAAGGAAAGTCATCCTTAGGGCTTGCGGCGTTGAGATCTCAGAAATTGACACACATCCTCACTTTCCCATCTTTTTTAGGCACAGGAACTATGTTTGACAACCACTCGGGATACTCCACAACTTGGAGGAACCCCGCGTCTAGTTGTTTAGTTACCTCTTCTTTTACTTTTAGAGCCCATTCTGGTTTTAATCTCCTGAGTTTCTGCTTTACCGGCTTCTTTAGGGAATTAGTGGGGATATAGTGTTGCACAATATCGGGGTCAATGCCAGGCATGTCTTCATATGACCATGCAAAAGCCATAATGTTGGCTTTTAAGAGAGAGATCATCTTTTCTTTTTCAATGGGGGAGAGGGTTTTCCCAATTTTAACTATCCTTGGCAATTCATTCGTCCCTAAGTTGATTGATTCCAATTCATCCATATTAGGTTCAGTGACGCCCCTTTTCCTTTGCTCAATGAGCTCCGGGGGGACATCGTTCCTAGGATCTATATCCATGCCATAAATATCCATAGAGGAGAGAAAAGAGACACTGCATATATAGAGAAAGAAAGCACACTTTATTGACTAGGAATAGTAGGAATGACACACAAAAGAAGGAAAACAAACAACTCTGTATCAATACTATGACTCCACAAGGTGAGTTAAGTAGATACATCTTATTGAATTAGGCAAATATTACTAAACTAAGACACCTACAAGCTGCTATCAGGTAGGCCAAGATCTTCTTCTTCATGGAGCTCCGCAATGACACCACATTCAAGGTACCAATTCAGGAGTGGCATGGTAGCATGGCTAATGGACGAACCCTGGAGTTCTTCAATGGTCGAGTCTTCCACGGTGAGGATCATATCTTGGAACATTTTCAGTCATAGCCCCTACATCAAGGTTCTCTGCCCAGTCCTCCTCTTTCTTTTCCCAGAACTCATCATTGATGGCTTCATCATCCACCATTTCAGCTGTGATTGGATACCATTCGGTGAAGAAGATTTCAAAACCCGGAACTCGGATCTTGGTAGCTTGGTCAAAGGTGGGTTCTAGAAACCTGCAATATAGAAAATCATCCCCCTCTTTGATGAAGTAACCATTCAAAGTAGGTCGATATAGAGAGATCCTCAGGTCTGGCACCCTTCCCTCGGCTTTGGCTCTTACTTTCTCCTTGTTCCTCTTCAGCATTTCTGCATGATTATTTCTGGAGGGCTCATATCCTAGCCCAAAAGTGTATGAGGTGACACGACTCTAAATAGACTTAGGGATCCCTTGTTGGCGACGCCCTAGCCCCTTGCCTGGAAAGAAACTCATTTTTCTCATGATCTCACCGACGTGCAAATTGCCGTGGGGGCAAAAGTCCAAGGGTATTAACTCACCTTTCTCAAGTTCTTTCTCCATGCATTGGACATAGTCAAACCCAGATAGTGGTACTGCTGTTGATTCTAGTTGTATCTCACATATAGGCACGCCTGCGAGTTTCAATTCATAGTCCCCTTGAAGTGTTACTATAGCTCCTTCATAAGGAAATTTCACCTTTTGATGCAGTGAAGATGGCACAGCCCCAGCAGGATGGATCCAAGGTCGGCCCAATAGCAAGTTAAAACATAACGGCACTGTTGGGAATCTAACTAGGGAGGAAAACTACAAAGGGCGGAATTAAAATTTTCCTACGATTCCCAAACCCATGAATCCGATTATGCATAATACAAAAACATAAACCCTAACTACCAAGAGAGTTGGGATTACTTACAGTTGATTAATGTCTTCTCCTTTATGCTCCAAGCTTTGTCTTCTCCTTTTTGCTCCAAGCTTTGTCTCCAGACAGCGGTGAATGAGCAGCCCAAGTGTGCTGCCTCCAACAGTATCCACACCTAGCTTGAACATGAAGTCCTTTCCTTCTTCTTCCTTGTTGTTGCTAGAGGTGGAGAAGAAAGAGAGAGAGAGAGGGAGAGCTGTAATTTTCAGCCAGCCCTTGGGGAGGAGTGATTGTGATGATGTCATCACCTTATAGTGGGCATTATATAGCCCACTAATAGGGCCGGCCAAGGGGGGATTCCAAACCCTAATCTAATTTGTGTAATTACTCTTAATTACACAATTAGCCCACTAGTTTGCATCAAATACAAATTAGCCCCTTAAAGAACTTTTCTTTAATCACTTATACCCTTTCTCTCATAGACAATCAAGCTCTCTTAGCATGATCAGTGTGTGACCCATTGGGTTCACATCATCAAGTAGTAGGAACAGCACAAGTTGTGCACAATGGAACACTTTCCATTAAGGGTCTAATTGAAACTCCTTTCAATTCCCTAATTGATTATAACTCATTTATATCAATTAGGGCTTCTACTAACCATGAGTAACACCTAGCATATGGCTCATGGTGTGGTCCTTAATGAGGTGAATAGTCATTTACAAAGAACCCTTCTGTTATAGTTTACAGGTTACAATTCCATCCTTCCATCAACACAATGTCTCCAATTGAACTAATAGGACATGGAAGTCTGTCAAGTCCCTAGTTCAATTACTTTATACTCATTCATTAATATCAACTCAATGATGAACTTATGGAAACTCCTTTCCATATTCATTCTACCATGGGCCCATGGATTTAATGAGTTATATTCAATGAATGCTGTATGAGACATTCACTCTCTTTTTCCTGAGAGTGATGGATTCCTTGTTGATCACTCACATGCCTTCACACACATAGCAGTAGGGCCAATGAACACCCTTACAGACCCCTGAATAGGATCTGCACTTAGTGTTATCAAACTTCTAAAGCTACATGTATAAGACAACCATGGTGTCTCAGGTCTAAGGATTACTTGTACCACTATAACAATGAGAAACTGATTGACAGGCAGGTTAAAACTCCATTCAGTTTATCTCATATCTTTGGTCACATTCAGTGTACCTATTCTGATAATAGGCACCCACTTGTTGGTTGTAGTGTCTCCACACAAATAGCTTGAGACTAGCTATCCTCCTATAGAGTCAACCTAACAAGTGCTAGTCCTATGGTTCATTACTGTCTATCATAGTGAACCTTCAACTAGGAATGATTTAGGAGTTTAGTACAGAGATATATTTACAGTCTCAAAATTACAACCCTTTGTAATTTCATATTCTCAACTCTAACTCCATGGACATATTATGTAAATATTAATGATGCATATAAACATAATAGAATAAGCCCTTTTATTAAATCAATAATAAATGTGACATATATAAATGAAATCAATTGATTGTTCCTAATCCCTAAACAATCATCTCTATGATTGGCTCTAGGGCATAATCCTAACAGGCACATCCAACACTTGGAATTCCACCCTAAATTTAGTGGGTCCCATGATAAGAGGCAAAGTAACTACCCCTATTACTTCACGGCGGGTGTTGTCATAAGCTCTTACGGTTTACCCAGATAGCGTGAAATCGGTGGGTCCCAAACCCAAGACAGTGGCAGTTCGGAGAGGACATACATTCAGTGCGGACCCGTTGTCGATAAGGACGGTAGGAACCCTTTTCCCCATGGTGTCAACGGTCACATAGAGGGCTTGAGAATGGCTTAGCCCACTTTTGGGTAGGTCCACATCTGTGAACACAATGGTTAAGTTCTTGGGAGTTGGATTTACCAAATGTACCAATCCCTCGGGGGATGTATCAATAGACACTTGTATCTGATTCAACAGTTTCAACACGGTCTGTCTGTGCTTATGCGAGGCCATGAGTAAGCCCCAAATAGTGATGTTGGCATTGGTTTTCTTCAGCTGCCTAAGCACTTCATCCTCTTCTTCTTGCAAGCTAGGACGCCTCTGCCCTTCCAAATCTTCCAATGGATTCTTAGATTCTAGGTGGGGAGGCTTGAAGTGGCGACCCCCTCTGGTTATATGGTCTAACTCATCATCACTAGCCCATATGTTATGGGCTTCCTCGGAGTCATTCATTAGGTCATCCCATTCTATCATGTCAATGCTCTCCATCTCTGTCGGTAAGTCATCCCAACCTGTAGGGACTATTGGCTCATCTGATATTGGACTTGGGCTTAAGTACAGCACATAGTAATCAAATTTCCCTGACGATTCACCTAATAGGCCAACCTAAGGTCCCCTGCTTCATATCTTTCTTTCAGCTATTGTTGGATAGATTTCTTTGGCAACAACAAAACTTTTTGGTCAATGAGGTCTTGAATGATCTTCTTTAACATAGAACAAACCTCGGTGTCATGGCCGAGTGCACGATGGTATTGGCAATATTGGTGAGGGGTTGATGGCCTTGGCTTTGGTGGAAGTGGCATGATAAGGCTGTTATTGCGGTAAATGGTGAAAAGACGGGTTAAGGTCATGGGGAGTGGAGTGTATTGTCTTATGGGCCGGCGAAGGCGAGATGATTCAATCCCAATGGCATTTATGGTGTTAGGTGGGGGTGTATTGTTGTGAGATGGGAGAGGATTACGGGTGACATTTGGACGAGTTGGTGGTGAAATAACTTGCTTGTCAATGAGGTCTTGGACTTGGTGGCGAAGGCGAATACAACGATTAGTGGCATGGCCTTTGGATTGATGGTACTTGCAGTACTCATTCTCATTGAAGTTCTTGGGTAAAGGATTTGGTGGGGGTCTTGTGTCGAGTGGCTTCAATAGGTCACGGCTTATGAGCTTTTCAAAGACTCTTTCGAGTGGCATGAATAGGTCAGTGAATTGGCGAGGTGAGTTGACATCATTGAGGGAGAAAGGTTGAATGGGTTGAGTTATGGTGTTGACCTCGGCATTGTTCTTTCCAGTAAAGTTTGTCTTGCGACTCCTCATTTCCTCAATTTTGATTGTCCCATCATTGATAGCATCTTCAACCTGCGTGCCATCCCCAATAAGAGCTTTGAAATTCGGAAAATAGTGAGCAAATAGGTGCTTGTGATATACGGGTAGCAAGTTCTTAACCACCAACTGAATTTGGTCCTCCTCATTTGGCCTATCCGTCATTCTCGATGCCTTTTGGCTCCACCTTGTAATGTAAGTGGAGAAAGTTTCATGAGCCCCTTACTTAGTGGTTTCCAGGTCCCTTCGAGTAACATCCACCTCTGTGTTGTACTTGTAGTGCTCCGAGAACTCATTGCATATGTCTTCCCAAGTCCGAGTTCTATTCTCATCCAAGGACAAGAACCATTTCAAAGCGGAAGTGGCCAAGGTTTCATGGAACATTTGAGCTAAAAGCTCATCGGTGGCCCCTCGAGGGTGCATAGCTTGCACATACATCTTCAAATGAGTCTTAGGGCAACCCGTCCCATCGAACTTTTCTAACTCCAGCATCTTGAATTGCAATGGAATATGAGCCGTTGGAAACAAAGATAGAGTCCGCACATCGACCATGTCATCGGCCCTACGAATCCCTTTTATAGTTCTCTCCAATGCTTCTACCTTGCTAGCTAACACGGAATCACTGCTAGAACCTTTCCCTTTGGTTCCCCTTCTAGGTTGGTGACCACAGGTTTCGAGCTACTTTCCCCCCTTGTCTTGGTGTTCTCATTGGATTGAGGTCCCTCTTCGATGCTAGCCCCATGAGGTATACCCGAGGAATAGGCCTTAGAGCCATTTTGTTCAAGATCCGCCATCTTCTGTTGGTTCTCTTGAGCCATTTTCAATGCGGTATCAGATGTCTCGGCGGTATGGTCAAGCTTGGCCATGATGGCTTTCAGGTAAGCCTCAAGGTCAAAGTGCCCCTCACTAGTTCTTTCGTCGGCCATGTTTGTCTGATGGGTAGACTCAACACTCACTAGACGCCCTTGCGGATTGCGGATCCAAGCCAGCACGTCTATGGATAAAAAAGTTTTAACCTTTAGCCTAAGGACTTGTCCTAAACCTCCATATTTTCCTTAATGAACTCGGTCTCTACACCATGTTTAATTAATTCATTCCTTTTATCCAGTTACCTTTACAAAGGTCATGGATTAAGGGTATGTTTAAAAGAATAGGGTATAGAATCCTTCAATTAGGTTTAATTAATCCCCTAGGACTAGCACATCACAAACATAGCTTTACATCCTATTTCCTTAACTTATTCCTCCTAACCCATAGCCTTAACAAAAGTTAGGGTTTAAATGTATATGTTAAGGGCATAAGATATAAAGCCTCACACCACAAACATAGCATAGCATCATTACAAACAATTGTGGGTGCATAAAGGTGAGACCATAGTGTCCTACAAGGCCCACTACATGAACTAAAAGAGGGTAGGCTAGGGTCCTTCACTTGCTTGAGCAATCCTTATACCTAACCACATGTGGCCTTAGGAATGCTGCGTGGGTCCAGTAGTACGTGATTAACTCATTTAATATACCCAAGGGTACTAGGCAAGAGAGGTTGATTGCTTTCGCCCCAACACTTGGAATCAGGAAAACCAAGGTTAAAACTAGGCCCATCGTTGGCAAGGATACATCGAGGGACATCGATCCTAGCATGCAAGGGTTTGCGCACACAATGCAATAAATGAAAGCACACAATCAAGTGGATGCAATGTGATTGATTTTAATTAATCATGAGAAATTAACTTAGCCCAATTAAACTTTATAGAGTCTAGCCCACAAATCCCCAGTGGAGTCGCCAAACTGTGAACCCCGGAAATTGGGCCCACAAGGGGTTAAGGAGGAAATAGGTTTGAAAAAGAAAAAGGAAAGGAGTCGCCACCTTATTTTTTAAAGGAAACAAGGAAAACCCTAAAAATAGTTTGTTTTAGGAAAACAATTTGAATAACTCCATGTTTAAAAAGGAAAGGCAAAAATAGTCTTTTGGAAACCAAAGAAATCGGGGATTCGGAGGCTAAGTTATAACATGGGAAGGTTCTAGGCAAAGCCTATAGGCACCCATGTCACCCTTTCGGTCTCTCAGTTCATTTGGGCTAAATCAAGATCTTTCCATACAAAAATCAGCAAGTAATCATCACAAGAAAGCATGCATATCATATATTCCATTCATCCATCCATGCATAACAAACAACTAAAAACAGAAAATAAAGAAAAGAAAAGAGAAAAGAAATAAACCCAGGATGCTTGGATCCTAGAACGGACTTGAGCCTCACGAAGAGCGCCTACGTACCATGCAACGAAATACATGGATCAAAGTCCACGTAGTTCGATTAGAAATAGGGTTAGGTCCTAATATAAACCTATGGTAAAAACCCTAGGTTTCCTTATTTGATCAAAAGAATCGAATAAACAAGTTTGACCTTAGGAAAATTCCACAAAATGGAAACCTTGATAAAAAACAGAATTTTATTGTGGGTTAAGGAAACCCTTGATTAGAACTATAGGATCATATTAAAAATTAACCCTAGAGAGGGAGAAGAGAAAGGATAAGGAAGAGAGGTGAATTGGGGCACCTTCACACCCACTTACCTGAGCGCAATTGCTCCAAGCATTAGCCATTTCAAGCATTGGCAACCCTATTTGCCATAGGACAATTACCACATCTATTTGCACCCTTACAAGTGCTCAAAACCATGCAAAAACACTAACATGCAAATCTGGACAGAATAGTATTATGGCCTAAAATCATCCACTAAACATGCCGATAACAAAAACAGCAAACTTTCATAAGCCCTAACACAATCCTAGAACCATATCATGCATAAAAACCTTAGAATGAACTAACATGCATGCAAAAACATCATATTTACTCCATATGTAAGACATACGTAGCAACTATGATGAAAAAACAATAAAAAGACCTACTTTAACATGCTGTATGAAAACTAACATAAAACAAGGACACTAAAACCCTAAACTCACAAATATGCTTAAAAACACACAAAACAAACCTCAATCATGCTAAAATAAAACTAAACAAAACCCTAATCATGCATATTAACTAACTAAAGCAAAAAAAACATGATAAGAAACCCTAACACTAGCATGCAATGACACTATCCTAAAACAACGACAACAGGAGCACAAGAATCACAACTGTTGGGAATTGAATAAGAGGGAAAAATTGAAGTGCGGAATATAAAAATTTTTCCTACGATTCCACAGCCCATGAATCTAACTATGCATAACACAAAATCAAACCCTAACTACAAAGAGGGTTAGAACACTTACAGAATTTTTGTCTTCTCCTTTTTGCTCCAGGCTTTGATTCCAGACAGCGGTGAATGAGCAGCCCAAGTATGCTGCCTCCAACGGTATCCACACCTAGCTAGAGCTTCAAGTCCTTTCCTTCTTTCCTATGTTGTTGCTAGAGTAGGAGAAGAGAGGAGAGAGAGAGAGGGAGGCTGGAAATTCTGGCCAGCCCTTGGGGAGCCTCCAAAGTATGATGTCATCACATCATTGTGTGGCTTATATATCCACACTATAGGGCCGGGCATGAGGGGGATTTCTAACCCTAAAATGTTTTGTGTAATTACTCTTAATTACACAATAACCCCTCTAGTTTATATCAAATACAAACTAAGCCTTTAAGAACTTTTCTTTTATTCACTTATACCCTTTCTCTCATAGACCTTAAAGCTCTTCTTGCATGATTAGTGTGTGACCCATTGGGTTCACATCATTAAGTAGTAGGAATAGCACGAGGTGTGCACAATGGAACACTTTCCATTCAGGGTCTAATTGGAACTCCTTCCAATTCCCTAATTGATTATAACTCATTTATATCAATTAGGGCTTCTACTAACCATGAGTAACACCTAGCATATGGCTCATGGTGTGGTCCTTAATGAGGTGAATAGTCATTTACAAAGAACCCTTCTGTTATAGTTTATAGGTTACAATTGCATCCTTCCTTCAACACAATGTCTCCTATTGAACTAATAGGACATGGAAGTCTGTCAAGTCCCTAGTTCAATTACTTTATACTCATTCATAGATATCAACTCATTGATGAACCCATAAAACTCTTTTCATATTCATCCTACCATGGCCATGGATTTAATGAGTTATATTATGAATGCTATATGAGACATTCTCTCTCTTTTTCCTGAGAGTGATGGATCCCTTGTTGATCACTCACATGCCTTCACACACATAGCAGTAGGGCCAATGAACACCTTTACAAACCCCTGAATAGGATTTGCACTTAGTATTATCAAACTTCTAAAGCTACATGCATAAGACAACTATGGTGTCTCAGGTCTAGGGATTACTTGTACCACTATAACAATGAGAAACTGATTGACAGGCAGGATAAAACTCCATTCAGTTTATCTCATATCTTTGGTCACATTCAGTGTACCTATTCTCATAATAGGCACCCACTTATTGGTTGTAGTGTCTCCACACAAATAGCTTGAGACTAGCTATCCTCCTATAGAGTCAACCTAACAAGTGCTAGTCCTATGGTTCATTATTGTCCATCATAGTAAACCTTCAACTAGGAATGCTTTAGGAGTTTAGTACAGAGATATATCTAGTCTCAAAATTACAACTCTTTGTAATTCCATATTCTCAACTCTAACTCCATGGACATATTATGTAAATATAAATGATGCATATAAACATAATAGAATAAGCCCTTTTATTAAATCAATAATAAATGTGACATACATAAATGAAATCAAATGATTGTTCCTAATCCCTAAACAATCATCTCTATGATTGGCTCTAGGGCATAATCCTAACAACAACTATGCTTAAAAACACAAAGGACAGCCCTAAAGCATGCTAAGCTCATGATAAACAGTAAATATTTCATGTATAGTAACTAGCTAGAGTGTTAATACATGATAAAAATGCTACCTTTAACATGCTATAGGCCTATTCTATATGAAAACCCATATTCAGCATAAAGAAAGAGGGAGATTACCTTAGGAAGAAGCTTTCTTGCTGCTGTAAAGACTCTCACTTCCTCTTATGGATGTCTTGAACCAATGTTCTCCAAGGCTATAGCAAGAACTCCAGCTCTCCTTCAAGTCTCTCTCTATTATTCTCTCTCAAACACTTAAGTTTTAATGCATAAAGTGGCTCCCCTTGTGCTGAAGCATAGAGGGGTATTTATAGACTTCAATTAGGATAAACCAATGGCTGGGATTAAAACCCTAATAATTAATCCAAGGGCTATTAGAGACCCTCTTGGGGCTTAAGTAACTCAGAAGTTACCAAAAATTGGAAGGAAACTCGTCCAAAAGAGTCCTTGTTCGTCAAAATAGGGAGAAATCCGCTTCAGCAAGGAAACATAGAGCAAATAGGAAAGTGCTCTCGGGTGACCACCAGGGCCTGGGTGGTCACCCGAGCCCACTTTGGATTTTTCTCCTATTTTGACTCCCAATTCTTCTAGAAGTGTTTCAGGGGCCAAATGAACTCCGATTTTGATGAAACAAAAGCCAAAACAACTGTGTTTTGATGAGGAATAAGTTTTTGAACATTTTAAGGTGAAAACCACTAACCATGGGGGCATGGTTAGGTTTGAACAAGGCGGTTAACCGCTATGCTCTACCTTTGCTAAGCATAGGCATGCACATAGGGTCAAACCAAATGCTTTCCATATCAAAATTGAACTTCATAAAACACTTTTGGGGGTAAAATGATGACTAATCAAAGTCAATTTGAAAAGATTTGGTTGGTAATTGTGAGTCAATTAGAGCTAACTCAAAGAATGGTCAATTAACCAATCTTGAACTATATCGAGCCATTTTAATCCCGAGCCATTGATTTATTAAATTGACACTAGAAATACCCCTTATACATTCATATGAACTCCAATTGACAATTTGGAGATCATTTCAAGGTCAAATGAAAAGTTTGGGACTTAAAAGACGATTATGCCCCTCAAGTCACAAAAGCTCTTATTATCCCTCAATATCAACTCCGAATTGAACCAAAATTCATATCCATTGTCCTTGTGACTCTAGAAAACTAATGCAAGTGACTAGACTCAAAAACAAAACAAAAACATGTATGGAATGATGAGCCCTAGTAAGGTGGTGCAAAAATGGGGTGTGACACCCTCTCACCACTTGAAAAAGAAAAGCTGATAACCCTCTTAAAGGCCAACATAACAGCCTTTGCATGGTCTTATGAAGACATGCCTGGCATAGATCCTGACATTGTGCAGCATTTCATCCCCACTAATCCCCTTAAAAAGCCGGTAAAGCAAAAATTGAGAAGGTTAAAACCTGAATGGGCATTGAAGGTAAAGGAAGCAGTAACCAAGCAACTCGATGCAGGGTTCCTACAGGTTGTGGAATATCCCGAGTGGTTATCTAATATAGTGTCGGTGCCTAAAAAGAATGGAAAAGCAAGGATGTGTGTGGATTTTCGAGATCTTAATGCAGCAAGCCCTGAGGATGATTTCCCTTTGCCCCACATTGATGTGTTGGTAGATAGTACTGCAGGACATGCGCTTCTCTCTTTTATGGATGGGTTTTCTGGATACAATCAGATAAAGATGGCACCACAGGATATGGAGAAAACAGCTTTTACCACACAGTGGGGAACATATTGCTATAAAGTGATGCCATTCGGTTTGAGAAATGCCGGGGCTACCTATCAGAGGGCTACGACAACCTTGCTACATGATATGATTCATAAAGAGGTAGAAGTGTATGTGGATGACATAATCGTGAAGTCCGTGGATCGAGAAGGACATTTCATAGCACTAGAAAGGTTCCTAGAGCAAGCAAAGAAGTACAACTTGCGATTGAATCCACAGAAATGCATCCTTTGGTGTCACTGTGGGCAAGTTATTAGGGTTCATGATTACTCAGAGGGGAATCGAGGTTGATCCAAGGAAAATCAAAGCTATTGTGGAGATGAAGCCGCCTAACACAGAAAAACAGATTCGAGGGTTTCTGGGGAGAATTCAGTTCATAAGCAGGTTTATTGCTAACTTGACTATGGTATGCAAACCGATTTTCAAGCTACTCAAGAAGGGTATGCCGAAGGTATGGAACGGAGAATATCAAGAAGCTTTTGAGACTATTAAAAGGTATTTGAGTAATCCACCAATTCTAGTTCCTCCACGACAAGGTGAGCCGTTATTGTTATACTTGACGGTCACTGAAACCACGACGGGAGCTATGCTAGCTCAGTACCTCGAAGGAGAATGCCATTTATTACTTAAGCAAGAAGATGACAGACTATGAGGTGAAGTACAATGCCATAGAGAAGGCTTTTTTGGCTTTGGTGTGGGCAACTCAGAAACTCTGTCACTATATGATGTCTTATGAGGTTTTCTTGATAAGTCGTATGGATCCACTGAAGTACTTGATAGAAAGGCCGGTTTTGTCCTATAGAACTACTCGTTGGTCGATTCTTCTCAATGAATTCGATATAAAGTATGTAACACAGAAGTCAGTAAAAGGAAGCATCATTGCAGATTACTTGGCTAGCTGCCCTGTGGCGTCATCAGAACAATTCAATGATCAGTTCCCCGATGAGGATATCCTGGAAATCGGAAAGAAGATTTGGAAGGTATACTTTGATGGAGCTGCAAACAAGAGAGGGTATGGGATAGGAGTCCTACTTGTCTCACCTGAAGAAGCATTCACACCCTTGGCGATTAAGTTAGGGTTTGAAGCAACCAACAACATTGCCGAGTATAAAGCCTACATCCTTGCGCTGGAAGCTGCACTAGAATTGGGGATCAAAGAGTTAGAAGTTTTCAGAGATTCAGTATTGATTATCTGCCAGATAAAGGGAGAGTGGAAGACTTGTGATGAAAAGTTGCTACCGTATCATGCCTATTTAGAAGCCTTGACTAAAGAATTTGTGGAAATAGAGTTTAATTATTTGTCGAGAAATAAGAATCAGTTCGCTGATGCTTTGGCAACTCTAGCTTCTATGGTGGAAATCCCGGATGGTGGGAATGTAAAACCATTGGTGATAGAATGTAGAGAAAAACCTGTGTATTGCTGCTCTATTCGAGAAGGAGAAGTAAAAGATGGCCATCCTTGGTACCATGACATCATGAAATTTATCAAGAAAAGGGAATACCTGGAAGGAGCGTCCCGCGTTGATAGGAGAACACTAAGGAGGTTGGCAAGTCACTATGTTTTGTGTGGAGGAAAGCTATACCGAAGGTCATACAATGGAGTCCATCTATTGTGTGTCACCAAGGAAGAAGCCGAACGTCTTGTTAGTGAAATCCATGAAGGAGTTGGAGCACCGCACATGAATGGTTATATGCTAGCTAAGAAAATCATGAGGTTGGGTTACTATTGGTCTACAATGGAGAGAGATTATCATGCGCATGTCAAGAAGTATCACAAGTGTCAGGTCTTTGCTAATGGACAACACTTGCCTTCCATGCCTTTGACAAGCATGTTGTCGCCATGGCCTTTTGCAGTGTGGGGAATAGATATAATTGGGCAGATTAAGCCGAAAGCCTCCAATGGGCATGAATACATCTTGGTAGCTATTGATTACTTCACTAAGTGGGTAGAGGCAGCATCTTTCAAGACCTTGAATGCCAAGAAGGTAGCACAGTTCATACAGCTCAACATTGTTTATAGGTATGGGGTACCCCATGAGATTATTTCAGATAATGGTCAGAAAGAAACCAAGGAGCTTTTGCAGAAATACAACATAGTGCATCATCTATCTTCCCCTTATCGCCCGCAGACTAATGGAGCAGTGGAGGCCGCCAACAAAAATGTTAAGAAGATACTACAGAAAACAGCTGACACCTACACTGATTGGCATGAGAAGTTACCCTTAGCCTTGTGGGGCTATAGAACATCCGTAAGATCGTCAACAGGGGCTACCCCTTATTCTTTGGTGTATGGGATGGAGGCTGTTTTGCCTATTGAGTTAGAGGTACCATCATTACGGGTTGCCATGGAGAGTTAGATAGCATAAGCAGATTGGGTTAAGAACCGTTATGATGAGTTGGCATTGCTAGATGAAAGGCGATTGAGGGCTTTATATCATGTGCAGGGATATCAGCGAAGGGTTGCAAGAGCATTCAACAAACATGTCAAAGACCGAGGTTTGAAGAAAGGGGATTTGGTGTTAAAAAAAAATCAAAGCTCCAATTTTTGATCCACGAGGAAAGTTCAAGCCAAGTTGGGGTGGCCCATATGTCATTAAAGAGATATTGCCAGCAAGAGCTATTCGCCTCATGGATTTAGATGGAATTGAGTTCGCTCGTCCTACTAATTTGGATCAATTGAAAAAGTATCATGTGTAAGGCCTGCTAGGTTGAAAACCCATAAGGGCGGCCTAAGAAAAAGTTAAGGCATTTGAACTACGAGGACTTGATTCCCCATTCCTAAAGAAAAAAAAAAGAAAAAAAAGGGGAAAAGAAAAAAAGAAAAAAGGAAAAAAAAAAAAGAAGAAAAATAAAAAAAGAAAGGATGGGGATACGTAGGCAACCCATAAAGTTACCTTGGGTGCGGTCCAAACAACACCATCACAACAAATCTCAAAATTAAATTATTATTGGCAATTCATTTAGAACTAATTGATTGACAAAGCAATTTATTGATGTTAAATAAAGAACTATTGACATGCCATAGATATCCTATTTCTAAAGTCTTCAAGTCCTTTTGATTTTCTTCGAAGTCTCTTGGTTTGCTTTCTTCTCTTTTCTTTCGAGTCTTCGCTTCTTTCGTAAATCATGGGCATGTGCTGCTTCCACTGCTTCCAGAATGTCTTCCCTGCAAAATCCAAGTCTTGTGTCCTTGATAAGGTCATAAATCTTTTCCTTGCGTAGGGTTTCTCTTTCACCCAAGCTATTTTTTAACCATGTCTTGTATTCAGGGCTCATGACATAGGGGCCATTAGTGTTTTCAATTCGAGTCAGTTTCAGTTGTTTAGTCCATCTAGTCTTGGCCCACTTAACCATTGTGGGGCCCACAGGTTCAACAGAATGATCGAATACCACAGAAGTAGGTATGGTTTGCATGGCGCCCATTTGACGAAGGATTCTTGAAGTCCAATAGAAAGAAGTTGATCTCAACCCTATGAGCTTGACCATAGCACACCAAGAAGTTCGAAAAAGAATTTGTTCCTTGCATCCCCATATGAAGACAAACCACTTAATGTTTCGCCATGAGAGTGTTTGGAAGTAGCCTAACCATTCCCTCAGAGAAAATTGACCAGGGAGTTCAACTCGATGGCAACAATAATGTTGGGGTTTGTATGGATTAATGGTGGTAGGAGATAAGAAGTTAAGCCTTTCGAGAAGCCACATCTGTAGTAGAATGGGGCTCCCTCCTAATGGGGCTTGTGGATTATCATGAACTTTGTCTAAATGATTCAGGGTTTCAGCTAGCACCATGGGAATCAGGTTGTGATGTTTGAGAAGAAAAGGAATCAGTTCACATATTTGAATAGGGACATAGAGAGTTCCCATGGAGATAAGGAAGTGACCAATCAAGCAAAAAGCAAGAGCGTGTTGAGTATTAAGGCTGAAATTCAGGGTACCTTTGCTATCATGAGCCAAAAAGGAAGTTGCTATGAGATTCACTATGTGATCCTTCACAAATATGGAGGCCTCTTGTTGAGAAATCCCAAGGAAGTTGGAGAAAGAAGTCAAGTAACTTGAGCGTGGAGTAGGGAAGATGAAAGGTCCTATAGGTGAAACTCCATACAAAGCGCAGAATTCTTCCATTGTTGGGCATAGCTCTTCATAGTTGAAATGGAATACATGAAGTTGGGGATCCCAAAAGTATGTAGCAGTAGTAAGAAGAGTGGTTTCAAGCTTCACATGCATTAAAGAGAATAACGGATCCAAGCAGTAGCGCTTGAACTCCTTCCTTGCCTCCGCACTCATAACTTTCAGAAAATCACTTAAGAACTTGTCTAGGGCTTCCATAACTTGCTCTTAATGAATGTAAGTGGGGTTTGAGACCCCTTGGATGTGCTTTTATAGGAAAAAATTCAGAAATCCGTGTTTTGGAAGGAGAGATTCCATTGAAATAGGAAGTTTCCTAAAAACAGGCGAAACTCCGCTTCTAGCTCGGGTGACCACCCAGGCCTGGGCGGCTAGCCGCCTAGGCCCAGGTGGTCACCCAAGGCCGCCGTCTCGTTTTGCCTATTTTTGCCCTATTGTGCCTTTGTTTGGCCCTTTTGTGATATTTTGACTCTTATGTGCTTGATTTAAGCCCATTTTTCACACAATACAAGATCATATCATTGCAATAAAGTTCAACATAGATTCATCAAGTATCCATAATAAAGAGTTCAAGGTTGGGAATTGAAATTCCTAATTAGTACATGATAAGAAGATAATAAGTTCCAACATTCCTAATAAGAGGTGGGTGAAACTCAATGATTCCCTATGGGCCTTCTCTTTCGACTTGGCCCAGCTCCATCATGACCTGAACGAGGTGCTCTAGGAGGGGGCATATCCTGTGGTGGACGAGATGATGATGCCTATTGCAAAGAAAGATAATGGGTTAGTAGGGTAATGGTGCCAATCCTAGTTGAAAGTTAATAAAGATGATCACTCACTTGGGGATTCAAGCGTGCTTCCAAAACTGAGTTCTCTAAACTCATTCGCACAAGATCCTTCCTCAATCCCTCATTGAGTTCAATGCATTCCTGGGCGTACTCCCGTGGAACCTAGGATAGTATGAACATGGTTAATAATGATGAAAGAATCTAATTCCAAGAAGGTAAGGGTTTGGAACTCACATTCTCATAATATGGATCAATCTTGGGATATTCATCGAAAGGTGCATGGGTAATGTCAGTCTTCACAAATTTCGTCCCACTACACAAGTTCACATACCAATTTAGTTGTGGGAGGGGTGGAGGTTGATTTCCTTCAAGGTCATCATCCTTATCATTGTAAGTCATCCCAGTGGCTGATCCAACTGTGGAGCTATGTCCCCTCGCCCGTCGGCCCTGAAATTCAAATGTTTGTCAAGTGGAGTCCTTTTTATGATCTTAAAAAAGAATTTAGGAGTTTGGGGAGCTCACCCCTTGAGGCGGGAGACCAGTGACCCTAGGATTCATCATATATTATCGACAAAAGGCAGTGTATTCTATGCAAGGGGAAGTGAATCCCTCGGCATCCCAACCCCTCAGAGCCTCTTCTAGTTCATCCCCCACTAGGTGGTTAGCATGCCTCATGTTCTCTGGTGGCATGGAAGAAGTCACAGCTGCATTCATGTTCCCATGGACTTGTCTCAAGACTCGCTCCCCGAGATACCAGCATCTACCTGTGGGGCCTTTAAAAAGGACCCTTTTGCTTGTCAACTCCAAACAAGAGGAATACTTCTCGGGTAGCCTATGCTCCCACAGCCTCCATGGATCCCATTCCACCTGTTGAGTTTAAAATGAGAAATGAGAAGGAAAAGATAAAAAGATAAAAAGAGAAAGATTTTACCATATCAGCAGTCAAGCTAGCAAGATATGCCCTTACATGGGCATAATCATGTCGGTTGGAAGCTTTTGTAGCCAAGCAAGATGGAGCGTAATTCTGAAGGATGGGCCATGACATGGCATCACTAGCAAGAGTTGGGCGACACATGTTTAGGTACTCGTAGTACCATATCTGTGGAAAATCAAAGAAATAGAAGAAATCATGTATGTGTTAAGTTTCGGGAAATAATAGAGAATTGAATGTTCTTTGTTACCTCCAAAACGAAAGGAAGTCCCCCAAAGTTCTTTGCAACTCCTCGAGACATGTCAGTCATAGAGCGGTACATGGTTGCTAGAGCAGCTCCACCCCAATTGTATCTCCCAATCTTGTTTACATCTTCCATGCTATCTAGCAACTCTAGTCGAGCCATGTCATTGGTACCGACAAAGAAGGTACATGAAATCATGTAGAGAAAGAAAGCTCTCACAATGTATTGAGGATCCGTCCCATCACTTTCTTCTTTAATGGCAAAGGTGTTGTAGAGCCAAGTACGGTGTACACCTTTTGGGCTTAACTCCGCTTCCACCCCGAGTAGAGCTACTATGTAGTTTTGATCCATATCGGCATGTTCATAGTATTCCAAGCGCTTGCCTTTCAAGCTCAACCTAGTTATCATGGTAAAGTCCTTAGGGGTCATAGTCATCTCCCCGAAGCTAAAATGGAAAGTGTTGGTGGTGTCCCACCATAACTCTGTCAAGGCAAACAATGCTTGTCTATCCCATTGCTCGTTCCATAGAGCATCTAGGAAGGACCCACAACCCGCCTTCTTTATTATCTTGCGAGCACGTGGTTGGGCATGTTCCATATATTTCCACCATGCGATGAGCCCCTTCATTGATGTCCTTGTCCAGAGACTCTGGAAATCGGGCTATTTCAAAGGATTGTGTATTGAGTTAGCATTGAAAACATAGAGATATTGGGCATACATTGATAATTGATTTCAAATGGTTTTCCAAAAGCTTTAAAATATGGGTTTTGATTTATGAAATGAATTAGAAATGAATGCCCATGACTTTGTGTATTCAAACTCATTGATTTTGTAAAGATTGAACATGGTTTTGTCTTTCGGGCATTTTATCGAACATTTGGTGCGTGACTTGTTTTCAAGCATTGAAATAAAAGATTTTGTATACTAAATCCTTGCCAAGATCAATAGACTTTGTACTACAATGCAAACCTATTGATTTTGTAAGGATTATACATGTTTTTGTCTCTTTGGCATTTTATCAAACACTTGGTGGGCATCTTTTCTCAAGCATTGGGAAACAAGCTTTTTGCACATTCAATCCTTGCCAAATCAATGAACTTGGCTTAACAATGATAGAAACAATCAAAAGCAGATCATGGGAATGCATTTTATCTAATAGAAATCAAGATTTCAAGATAAACATGTTAAGTTGGGAAGAACTAACCTCTTGTTGGGAATGGAGGTATGAAAGATGCTTCTTGGGTTCAAGCAACACCTTGTCTTGGGATGCATCATAGATTGGTGCCTTGTATGTATTCTTTATCACATAGTATGGATATTTGATATTGGAATCATTGCTAGAAGCCATTGATGATGGTTGAGCTTGTATGTGAGAAAAATGGGTTTGATGAGAAAGATGATGAATTTGATCTTGCAAGTTGATGATTGATGCTATTTCATGCACACAACTTGAATTGAAAGTGAAACTTTGAATGGGAGTGTGTGTGTGAAGGTTTGGAGAAGATGGAATGGGTTTCTAGAGAGAGAAACTCTCAATTTTCGAAATTAAAAGAGTGTGAGCACAAGTGGGGATCAATGGTTTAAAAACCTAGATTTTTGAGGACCCTAGCCTCGGGTAACCACCCAGCATGGGGCGGCAAGCCACCTGGGCTTGGGCGGCAAGCCACCAGCAGCCAGGTGGTCAGCCGCCTCGTCCACTCCGCTTTACCCGTTTGGCCTTTGCTCGCCTATTCGCGCCTTTGAACCTTCTTTAAGATGCAATCTCAAGCTTATTTTGAGTTGAAAAATGAGTAAATACCTTGACATTGTTTAGCATGAAATGTTTTGAAATGGATTGCTTTGGTGGCCCTTGTGTGGGCATGGCATGTTAGTAGGGTTGAACAACCCTCTCTATGTATATGATTTTTTATCATTAGGGATGAATTCCCCCTTATGTCACTATGATTCGTTGTCATTTGGGATAAAGATACTTTCCCTATGTGCATATGAATGTTCGCTTTCATGAGATGAATGTGTCTCCTATATGAGTTGGTATTTGGATTGAGGCATGAATGGCCTCCATAAGAGATGATTTGGTAAACTTGTTGAGGGTTGGTAAGTAGAAGCTTACCTTTGTCTTGATGACTTAGTGAGAGAAAGATGCAATCTTTCTTATGATTACATGCTTACCCTGATAGTTCGAAAGATGCAATCTTTCCCATGGTATGTGTTTACCATGATGGTTTGAATATGAGAAGGACGCGATCTTTCTCACACTATGTGTTCACCTTGAGAGTTTGATATGAGAAAGATGCAATCTTTCTCATGTCACATGTTTACCTTGATAGTTCGAAAGATGCAATCTTTCCCGTGGTATGTGTTTACCTTGATGGTTTGAATATGAGAAGGACGCGATCTTTCTCATACTATGTTTTCACCTTGAGAGTTTGATATGAGAAAGATGCGATCTTTCTCATGTCACATGTTTACTTTAATAGTTCGAAAGATGCAATCTTTCCTGTGGTATGTGTTTACCTTGATAGTTTGAATATTAGAAGGACGCGATCTTTCTCATACTATGTTTTCACCTTGAGAGTTTGATATGAGAAGGATGCGATCTTTCTCATGTCACATGTTTACCTTGATAGTTCGAAAGATGCAATCTTTCCCGTGGTATGTGTTTACCTTGATGATTTGAGTACGAGAAGGACGCGATCTTTCTCGTGTTATGTGATTACCTTGTTGATTTGAATATGAGAAGAATGCAATCTTTCTCATGTTTTATGATAGCCTGGAGGGCACAGTTATACCTCATGTTATTCACCAGTGCAACTGGTGTAGTATGGGAAGACCTTTCATCGAACGTAGATTCGGTGTAAGCTATGGATACCTCGTATTATTCACCAGAGCCACTGGTGTAGTATAGGAAGACCTTCCATCGAACGCAGATTCGATGTAAGCTATGGATACCTCATATTCTTCACCAGTGTGACCGGTGTAGTATAGGAAGACCTTTCACCAAACGCAGATTCGGTGTAAGCTATGGATACCTCGTATTATTCACCAGTGCAACTGGTGAAGTATGAGAAGACCTTTCATCGAACGCAGATTCGGTGTAAGCTATGGATACCTCGTATTATTCACCAGTGCAATTGGTGTAGTATGAGAAGACCTTTCATTGAACGCAGATTCGGTGTAAGCTGTGGGTACCTCATCTTGTCCCCCAATGAAACTGGTATACAGTATGAGAAGCGTTTTGTAGAACTTATGAGGAGTACCTTTGTGTTTGCGCATGACGAATTCTAAGAATTCAATGATATGACTGCTGTCTTTTCCCTAGTGGGTGTTGATGAAATCAATTCCCTAAGCAAAAATGGGTTGTTCTTTTTGTCATTAGTTCGCAAGTGAAACTTGTTCACCAATGAGGAGCTTCTGTCACACCCTATTTTTGCCACCTTAGCTAGGGTTTGTCATTTCATGTGTCTTTTTGTTTCCTTTTTTAGTCTAGTCTTTTGCATTGAGTTTCTAAGGTCCTGAGAATGATGTGTATGAATTTTGGTTCGATTTGGAGTTGATCTTGAGGGTTAATAAGAACTTTTGTGACTTGAGGGGAATAATCGTCTTTTTGGTCACAAATTTTCCATTTGACCTTGAAATGATCTCCAAGTTGCCAACTGGAGTTCATATGCATGCATTTGAGGTATTTATGGGTTCAATTCGATGAATTGATGGTTCGGGATTAGAATAGCTCAATAAGGCTTAGGTTGGTTAAGAGACCTATTTCGGGTTAGCTCGAATCAGCTCATGATTTTCACCCTATGACTACTCATTTGACTTTGATTGGTCTTAATTTCATTCCCAAATGTGTTTAGGGAGTGTCATACCCCAATTTTGTCACCTTAACTAAGGTACATCATTTCATGTAGGATTTTGAGTTCTTTTTTAGTCTACTCTTTTGTATTGAGTTTCTATGGCACTCAATATCATGTGTATGAATTTTGAAGTGATTTGGAGTTCATTTTGATAGTCAATAAGAACTTTTACGACTTTAAGGGCATAATCGTCTTTTAAGCCATATATTTTCCATTTGACTTTGGAATGAATCTTGAGTCATTCCTTTGAGTTCATATGGTTATATAGAGTCTATATATAGGTTCAATTTGATGAATTAGTGGTTTAAGAACAATTCGGCAAATAATAGTTCAGGTTGGCTAAAAGACCCTTTCTTGGTTCGCTCAAATCGACTCATGTGACCCACTTAATTTTCTCTCATTTAATTTTAATTGGGCCTTATTTTATCCCTAAACATGCTTAAAAAGGTTGAATTTTGATTTGGAAAGCATTTGGCTTAACCTTGTGTGCAAACTCTAGCTTTGCGACAGTGGTGCACCATAGCTAGCCGCCTTTGTAAAACCTAACCATGCACCCATGGTTAAGGATTTTTGTCCTAAAATGTCTAAAAATGTGTTCCTCATCAAACCACGGTCGTTTTGGCTTTTATTTCGTCAAAATCGGACTTAATTTGACCCTCGAAAGACTTCTGGAAGGCGAAGGAGTCTAACCGAGGAATGCTGATGGGAGCCCTCGGGTGACCGTCTGGGGCCAGACGGTCAGCCATCCAAGCCCGGACGGTTACCCGAGGGAATCTGTCTTTAAGTGGGATTCTACCTCTTCCTTCGTCCTGTGACGGTTTCCTCCACCTTTGTAAGTTGTTTCCTTCTAAAAGTAAGTAACTTTGAGTTGTTTGAGCACCAAGAGAGTCTCTAATAGCCCTAGGATCATTATTTAATGAATTAATCTTAGCCATTAGTTTATTAGGTCAGTCCCCTATATAAAAGAACATGATATTCAGCACATAGGGGGGCCACAAGTGCACTTTACACTTAGAGAGAGAGGGAGTTACGAGTTTGGAGAGCTAGAAGGACATCAAGAGAAGGCTTTTCAACCCTAAGCAAGCAAGAGAACAAGGACTTTGAAGGCAAGAGAGGTTCTACAAGAGGTAAACATCCTTTCAATTGCTGAACTTAAGCTTTCCTCCTTCTTCTTCTCCTCCTTCTTCTATGATAGTTCTAGTGCATGTAGTAGTTCCCCATGTTAGGTTAACTCAATGCATTTGTGATATGATATGAATGATTTTAAGAGGATTTATGATTTTATATGCCTGAAAAACTTTGGTTTGCTAAGGTTTTAAAGGTGTCATCTTCTCTCTCTTCTTAAATCATGCATAGTTCATATAGCTTATTCGCTGTGATTATTGTCATGAATTGATGTTTCTGTTGGTCAATATTGGTGATATAAATGATATTCATGATGATTTGAGCATGTGTTAGAGTCATTTCATATGTTTTAATGCATAGTTGTGAAATTAGGGTTTCGGTAACCCTAAATTCACATAAGTTTCCTATAGCATGATAGAATAGGTTTTCTTTTATGTTTTTCTTCGTGGTTATTATATATATGATATATATATATATATATATGGAATAACTATGATAGTTTTTGCATGCATGTAATGGATTTTTAGGGTTTTATGCATGACATGAGATTAGGGTTGCATTAAGGTCTCTATTTATTCACTGTTTTTGTTGATAACATGATTAGTGGATGACTTTGAGCCTTAATACTATTCTGTCCAGATTGTTATTGTGAACCCCGGAAATTGGGCCCACAAGGGATTGAAAGAAAATGGGTTTGAAAAAGAAAAAGGAAAGGAGTCGCCACCTTATTTTTTAAAGGAAACAAGGAAAACCCTAAAAATAGTTTGTTTTAGGAAAACAATTTGAATGACTCCATAAAAAAAAAGGAAAGGCAAAAACCAATCTTTTGAAAACCAAAGAAATCGGGGATTCGGAGGCTAAGTTATGACATGGGAAGGTTCTAGGCAAAGCCTATAGGCACCCATGTCACCCTTTCGGTCTCTCAATTCATTTGGGCTAAATCAAGATCTTTCCATACAAAAATCAGCAAGTATATCATCACAAGAATTGCATGCATATCATATATTTCATTCATCCATCCATGCATAATAAGCACATAAAAACAGAAAAAGAAAAAAGAAGAAAAGAAAACAAAAATAAACCTAGGATGCTTGGATCCTAGAACGGACTTGAGCCTCACGAAGAGCGCCTACGTACCATGCAACGAAATACATGGATCAAAGTCCACGTAGTTCGATTAGAACTAAGGTTAAATCCTAATACAAACCTATGGTAAAAACCCTAGGTTTCCTTATTTGATCAAAAGAGAATTGATAGAAAGTTTGATTTTAGGAAAGAAATCCACAAAATGGAAACCTTAATAAAAACCAGAATTTTGTTTATGAAGGAAACCTCTAATTAAACCATAGGATCATATTAAAAATTAACCCTAAATAGGGAGAAGAGAAGGGATAAGGAAGAAAGGTGAATTGGGGCACCTTCATACCCACTCACCTGAGCGCAATAGCTCCAAGCATTAGCCATTTCAGACATAAGCAGCCCTATTTGCCATAGGGCAATTACCACACCTATTTGCACCCTTACACGTGCTCAAAACCATGCAAAAACAATGATATGCAAATCTGGACAAAATAGTATTATGACCTAAAATCATCCACTAAGCATGCCAATAGCAAAAACAGCGAACAATAATAAGTCTTAATATATTCCTAGAACCATATCATGCATAAAAACCCTAGAACATACTAATATGCATGCAAAACTATCATGTATACTCTATATGCAAGACATATACAGCAAACACGAAGAAAAACCAATAAAAAAGTCTACTTTATCATGCTATATGAAAACAAACACGAAACAATGACTCTAAAACCCTAAACTCACAAATATGCTTAAAAACCCACAAGACATACTTTAATCATGCTAAAACCAAGCTAAACAGAAATTATATCATGCATATTAACTAACTAAAGCAATATAACATGATGAAAATCCTAACTCTAATATGCAATGACACTAATCCTAGCACAAGGACAAATAGGAGCACAAGAATCATAACTATGCATTAAAAACCTAAAGGACAGCCCTAAAGCATGCTAAACAGTAGATAAACAATAGATATTCCATGTATATTAACTAGCTAGAGTGTTAATACATGATAAAAAAGTTACTTTTAACATGCAATAAGCCTAACCCATATGAAAACCTAGTTTAAGCTTGAATAGAGAAGGAGAATACCTTAGGAAGGGCCTTCCCTTGTGTTTGTAATTGTTCGTGGCTCCTCAGGTCTTTAGAGTGAATCAAACCAACACGAATCCTCCTCTTTGTCAAAGTGGTATCACAGCAAAGAGATCAAAACTCACTCAACTTTGAAAAGAAATAGAAAACAAAAAGAGAACAAGAGAAAAGAAAAGTGATTTTCGTCACTTTGCAGCAGCAGCAACTTTAATCGCGTTTTTGGGTATGAAAACGTTGGATTTGGACAATGCTTGTGAAATACAAAGTTGTAGAGAATTGAATTATCTTTCTAACAAGACCAATTTCATCAAATTCTGACTTCGGATGAAAAGGTTATGATTAAAATACGACTGCTGGTTTTCAGAAAATCTGCTGCTGAATTATGACGAATTTCACTCCCTCCAAACCCTCTTCTCCCCTCCCTTGTTTAAAAACATTAAGAGAGTATTTATAGCTGAAATCTGGAGTTTCCCTTTCCTTCATGGACTAGGTTTCCTTGGAGAATAATCAAAAGGTATTTTATAATGATAAAAGACTTCTAATCTGAATAGGAAAAGGAAATTGTCTTTTATAAAAATTGGGAGACTGACCGCTAACACGCATGCACATGTATCGTATGTGCGTACACACACTCATCACATACGTACACGTGTTAGTGTCATGATAAAAATGGCTAATTTAATAAAATAATTTTCTTTTCATTTTAACCAAAAATCTCATGCTGTGATTCCCACTAATTCTTCAAGGATAATCCGTAAATAACCACACTAAACTCATCATCAGGGCCACGGGACTTAAGATGACAACCGGTACAAAATTGAACCTAGAAATACCTCATATGCATCCATATGAACTCCAATTAACAATTTGGAGATCATTCCAAGGTCAAATGAAAAGTTTGGGACTTAAAAGACGATTATGCCCCTCAAGTCACAAAAGCTCTTATTATCCCTCAAGATCAACTCCAATTTGAACCAAAATTCATATCCATTGTCCTTGTGACTCTAAAAACCTAATGCAAGTGACTAGACTCAAAAACAAAACAAAAACATGCATGAAATGATGAGCCCTAGTAAGGTGGTGCAAAAATGGGGTGTGACAGTTATGTTATCCTTTTTGATATGCATTGAGCACTTGTAAGGGTGCAAACAGGTACATTAATTGCCTTATTGTAAATAAGGTCATTATTGCTTAAGCTTGCTATTGCTTGGAGAAAATTGGACAAGGTAAGTAGGGTATGAAGTGCCCTAATTCACTTTTCTTAATCTTTCTTTTCTCTTCTCCTTCCTAGGGTTATTTTCTAATAGAGGGATATGGTGAATTCTAGGGTTTCTTTCCACCCCTTTTCAAAAGTTTATGTCTTTCATTGAAGTCTTATTAAGAATCATTTGTCTTTGAAAATCTCTATGGAAGGAAACCTAAGGTTTACCATAAGTCACTATTAGGATTTAACCCTATTCTCTTCGAACTACGTGGACTTTGATTCGTGTATTTCGCTGCATGGTACATAGGCGCTCGTTTTGAGGCTCAAGTCCATTTTAGGATCCAAGTATCCTAGGTTTTTCTTCTCTTTTCTTTTTTCTGTTTTATTTTATTTTCTTTGTTTGATTATGCATGGATGAAATGGATGGATCGAATATATGTTATGCATGCTGTATTTTATTGATTGATACTATTTTGCATGTGATTAAGTTATTAAATTAGCCCAATCAAATTAAGAGACCAACTTTTCTGGTTTTAAAGACTTTGCCTTTCCTTTTAAAATGGAGTCATGAGGTTTTGGAAATAAAACATTTTACGGTTTTCCTCTTTTCCTTAAAAAATGAGGTGGCGATTCCCTTTTCGTTTGTTGTCTTTCACCTCTGTATTTTTTGTCAAACCCTTGTGGGCCGCGCTTTTTCATGGGTTCACAGGGAGGTTGAATTTCGAATTGTAAAGCATTCGGTGCGACCCTATGTGCATACCTAAGCTAAGCGATGGTGAGGCATAGCGGTTAACCGCCTTTGTAGAACCCAACCATGCAGCCATGGCTAGGGTTTCTTGCCCTCAAGTGACTCAAATTACATTCCCCTTCGAAACATGGTCGTTTTGGCTTTCGTTTCGTCAAAATCAGAGTTGATTTGAGCCCTGAAACACATTTGGAAGTCGAATGGGTCAAATATGGGCATAAGCTGACAGGGCCTCGGGTGACCACCCAGGCCTGGACGGCTAGCCGCCTAGGCCCAGGTGGCTAGCTGCCTAGCCCCAGATGGTCACCCAAGCCTCTTCCCTTTTTTGAGTGTTGACGCGGCTCCCTTCTTATTTCCTCGGATTTGCTCGCCTCCAGCCGCCATTTAACCCTATTTTCAACCCTATTTGACCTACTTGAGCCCCAAAGGAACCTCTAAGAGCCCTTGAATCAATACCTAGGGTTTTAATCCCAACCATTGAGGGTTTTCCCTCAAACCCTATAAATACCCCCTTATACTTCAGCAATAGGAGAGGGACTTAGGGAGGCAATTTCTGAAGTGGGAGGCATGTGTGAGACTTGGAGGCTATGACAGCCATCCTTAGGGTAGTTTAACCCAAATTTTAAGTGAGAGAGTGAGAGAGAGAGCTTGAAAGAAGGCTGGAGTTTGGCTTGAAGGCTTGAAGGAAGGAATTCCCAGCAGTGCATAAGAGAAGGAGGACTCTCTATAGCAGCAACCATAGGTATACCCTCTCTTCTCCCCTTCTCTCTTTTAAAGTTAGGGTTTTGCATCGAATAGCATGATTTCATGTCAAAGCATATGTTTTTATCATATTTCCTAACTTCTATCAGCTAGTATGCATGTTTAGGATGATATTCATGGGCTGTTTAGTATGCTAGAATGTTATTCCATGTGATTTACTGCATGTTTGGGACTCTAGGGTTTTCTTAGTGCTGAAATTGGTTTTCTGCATGAAATAACTCTTTTGCATATTAAAGCTTATGTTTTTATCATATTTTGCTGTTTCTATTAGCTAGTATGCATGTTTAAGATGATATTCATGGGCTGTTTAGTATGCTAGAATGTTATTCCATGTGATTTACTGCATGTTTGGGACTCTAGGGTTTCTTTAGTGCTGAAATTGGTTTTCTGCATGAAATAACTCTTTTGCATATTAAAGCTTATGTTTTTATCGTATTTTGTTGTTTCTATTAGCTAATATGCATGTTTAGGATAATATTCGTGGGCTGTTTAGTATGTTAGAGTGTTATTTCATGTGATTTTATGCACCATTGTGATTCTAGGGTTTTTATTCATCTTTGTTTTAGGAAAGTTGCATATAGCATGATAGCTTAGGGTTATTCTCTAGTTTTTCTTCATAGTTGCTGCATATGTGTTGCATATTAGATAAATATGATATTTTTGCATCCTTAGTAGTTGGTTTTAGGGTTGTTTGCATGTTATTGCATATAGGGTTGAGTTAGGGTTTACTTTAGTTCATGATTCGTGTTGTTTACATGACTTGTGAAGGATTTTAAGCCTTATCTTCAATTCTGTCCAGATCTGTTATTTGTGCTTGATATGATATTTTGATCATGTGTTAGCCTATGTTTAAGCATGATAATTGCTTGATTGGAAACTAGCTTGGTTGGTTGGTGTTTTTGGTATGTTTTGCATAGAAATTGCAGGTGCTTTATAGGTACAGCAGGTGCAACTACCCCACCAATGTGGGGTGGTTATTTTGGCTATTGCAAGATGAAATCTTGCAAATAAGTAATTACCCTATGCAATAGGGTGGTTATTTTGACAAGTTGCTTTTGCTTAAAGGTAAGTAGGGTATGAGGGTGCCCCAATTCACCCTTCTTTCCTTTCCTTGAAACTTTCCCTTTCTCCCTACTAGGGTTATTCCCTAATAGAGGGATATGGTAGATTCTATAGTTTCCTTTCATAAAAATGCCTTTTAAATCAAAGTTTCTATCTTTATGAAATTCCATATTTATTAAAGAGCTTTTGAGAATCATTCATTTTTGGAAACTTACCATATTTCTAATAAAAGGAAACTTAGGGTTTACCATAGGCCTCTATTAGGTTATAACCCTATTCCCCTTCGAACTACGTGGACTTCGATCCATGTATTTCCATACATGGTACGTCGGCGCTCTTCGTGAGGTTCAAGTCTGCCCTAGGATACTAAGTATCCTAGGTTTTCTTTCCCCTCTTTCTTTTTTCTGTTTTTCTTTGATTTAATTGCTTATATGGATGAATGAATGGATGATATGCATGCTGTCTTGTGATGATAATTGTTAATTGATGTGTGATTAAGACTTTGATTTAGCCCAATTAAATTAAGAGACCGTTTAGGGCGATATGGGTGCCTATAGGCTTTGCCTAGAACCTTCCCATATCGTAACTTAGCCTCCGAATCCACCATCTTTGGTTTCCAAAAGACTTTTTGCCTTTCCATTTTTTAACATGGAGTCATTTTTTTGTTTTCCTAAAACAAAACTGTTTTTTTAGGGTTTTCCTTGTTTCCTTTAAAAAATAAGGTGGCGACTCCCTTTTCCTTTTTCAAACCCCTATTTTCTTTTAAATCCTTGTGGGCCAGTTTTCTGGGGTCTACATAAGGAAACCTAGTATTTTTACCATAGGTTTATATTAGGATTTAACCCTAATTCTAATCGAACTACGTGGACTTTGATCCATGCATTTCGTTGCATGGTACGTAGGCGCTCTTCGTGAGGCTCAAGTCCGTTCTAGGATCCAAGTATCTTAGGTTTTTGTATTTTATTTTCTGTTTTTTTTGTTTTATTTACTTATTATGCATGGATGGATGAATGAAATATATGATATGCATGCTGTCTTGTGATGATATATGCTGATTTGTGTGTTAAAAGGATTTTAATTTAGCCCAAATAAACCGAGAGACTGAAAGGGTGGCATGGGTGCCTATAGGCTTTGTCTAGAACCTTCCCATGTCATAACTTAGCCTTCGAATCCCCAGTTTTCTTTAGTTTCCAAAAAGACTATTTTTGCCTTTCCTTTTTTATGGAGTCATTCAAATTGTTTTCTTAAAACAAAACAATTTTTAGGGTTTTCCTTATTTCCTTTAAAAAATAAAGTGGCGACTCCTTTTTTTTTTTCAAACCTACCTATTTTCTTTTCAATCCTTGTGGGCCCAATTTCTGAGGTTCACATAAATATATAAAAGAACTACGATAATCAAGTCCTAAATCTATATGCATACAACTAGAAAGATTAAAATGATAAAAATAAAATTAACAAGGGATGGGAATAAATTAAAATAAACTAAGAAAAAGAAATCTTAATCTAATAAATGAAAATACATATGTAGAAAATGGATACGCCTATTCTACTATGCAGTTACATAAATTAATCGATGTAGAAAATTACTAATCATGTGGAAGACGAAATAAATAAAAATCAAAAGAGAAAACTAAATAAATAAATTTACTAAGAAATGAGAAACAACTAAACAAAATAAATATACAATCATGGGAGAAAGAGAAGCATGTCCGGACATTCAAAAATAATAACAAGCTATCTCAAATAATGGAGAAAGATATGGAAAAGTAAGCGTTACCCTCAGGTTGGGTGATATATCGGATGAAACTTTGATGAACTCTCTCCTTCAAGTCTCCGTGATCACAACCGTCCTTCTCTCTCTTAGCTTCTAGGTTTGTAGAAATGGTGGCTAGGGTTTTTAGAAGTGGTGGCTAGAGAATGGTTTAGAGAATGGTGATGGCTAGAGAATAGTTGAGATCCCCTTTCTTGGTTGAAAGTGTTATATTTATAGAGGCAGTATTAGGGTTTTGGGGAAAGCTAGGTTAGGGTTTCTAGCTTCTCTAGCCATCACAAGGTGGCTATAAAGTAGGTCCAACCTTCATAAGGTAACAAAAGGGAATACCAAAATGGAGGGAAAAATCCGGATTTAGGAGTTAATGTGCATACATACAATTGAAAGGTGCGTACGCACAATTGAATTGCACGTATGTACAAATAGCTGATTGTGGGCTTTTGCGGGTTGGGCTATGATTGCGATCACGTCGGCTCTTCAAGGATCATTCATCAATTATTCCAAACTAGATCACCCTTCATCACTGGGCTTAAAAGGGGTGGACTTGAAATGTTTAGGCGGTACAAAATGGGGTGTCAACAGTATAGTAAAGGAAACTTGATAAAGTATCAGTTTTCCTAGAAGAACCAAACTTTTGAAGTTTTGGTTCATGCTCTAATTAACTTGTTGGTTAGTTCTGTTTCCTGGTTTTTGGATTCTAGGATAATCTAAAAGAAAGCAGAAAGTTTAGTAGATAATAAGTTACCTTTAAAAATTTTAATAGAGCAAGAGTTGCTAGATTAATTTTGGAACTTATTTCTTAACTAGGTCATTTAAGACATTCTAGAAATTTGATTTCTGAATTTAAATGACTAATTAGAGTGAATGCAACGTATTCCAAGAATACAAGAGATGTAGAGACTCTCATTTAAATGTAGCAACTGTAACTTGGTTATGAGATGACCAAACTTATCATTTACTTGATGAAGTGAAAGAGTTACATTTATGCTTTGACTAATACATTAAGATGCATATAGTCATGTAGAGCAAGCATTCAATTACAGTAAACTCCTCTTAGAATACTATTGCTCAATGGTGAATCTAAGAGAAAGAATCAAATTATATTATGATATAGTTTGATTCATTATGAGTTTTACTAACTTAAATGTATCCATTTTGGATATGCCTTAAAATTGCTACATATTGATAAATTAGGGTTCATTCCAGTTTTTCCAAAAATATTATATTAGATATAATATGGGAAGAAACCCAACTTAAAGAAGTTAAGGCTTGGGATTGTGCTACGGATTTCTAGAGACATCAAGTAGACAATCTGGAAATTAGGTCAAATAATTGTTGAATTGTGGTATTTTCCAAAAGTGGTTGGCATAGAATTTCTATTATCCTTATGAACAAAAGTTGTCCATTAGTATGTTTGCTGAATTTTCTTGAGAAAGAGTTCATTCAAGAAAGATGCAAAGGTAGATTGATAGAATTCACAGAATTTTCTGTAAAGCTACAAACTAACAAAGATCCAACCCTTATCCCTGTTGAGGCAAAACCTTTAATTACACCACAACCTTTTCATAGATCAAATTGGATATTTCTTTTACATAAGAGAGATATTGTATCTTTGTTAATATGTGATAGAATAGTTCTATGGTGATAAAGATCACCAAAATAATCCGATTGATTATGATTAGGCGATGTTTGACATCAACTCGAGAAATGGCTATGAGTCATTGAATCCAATATGATTAGGTAGAGACCTAGATGGTTAGGCTATTTGAGAATGTTTCAACATAGGCAAAAAGTTGTCTATATAGAAACTTGTTTGATAATAGTTATGCTATAAACCATTTGGATCTTGTAATCTATAAACATACATTTTGAATATAAGATATGTCAAAAGGATATAAAGATGTTATATTTAATGGTGAAAAACCATAGAGGTGTGTAAGTTATAGAAGTCTATTAATAGACTACAAGATTCTCGTAATTGGAACATCTATAAAGTTGAAGTAATCAAATTGTTTGATTTCTCTCATTGTATAGATGGACCATGAGTGTATAAAAGGTTAGTGGGAGTGCGATCGTTTTTCTTTATCCTAAGTATAGATGACATCCTAATCATTATGAATGATATATGAATGTTATCTAATATGAAGTTTTAGTTTTGAGAAAAACTTCTTCATGAAGGATTTGGCAGAATCATCCAACAAGATCTATAGATATAGATAATGTAGATTGCGAAGTATCTCTAAATCATAGAATACAGTTAAAATGTTGAAAGAGTTCAACATGAAGAATTCCAAGAGAGGTCTGATTTACTTCAGACATGGAATTCATTTTTCCAAGGTCATGAGCCCTAGGATAACATAAGTAAGGTTCTTAAAATGTTAAGAAGCCTTATTTTACACTATGTACTGAACCTAATATCTATCATATTGTAATTGTTACAATTAGGTATTAGTCAATCCAAATTTAGAATATTGGATTGTATGTGGAAATTGTAACTCATGGTAGATGGGTATATGGATTTAGATATAATTCATATGGGGTACATTTTATATTCACCTTAGTTGGTGAAATACTTAATGGAAGAACTATATGTAAGATACAGTAGATTCCATTATTAAGGGTAAATTACTTGTTGCATTTGTAATTGTCTAGGAGACTGTTTAGATCTATAAGAACTTGGAGTTGTTCCTTCCATTGAGTTGCCCATACCTTGTTTTGTGACAACAATGGGGCTAGATCTCAAGCATAGGAACCTCGGTCTCATCAAAAGTCCAAACACATAGAGTGATGATTCCAAGTGATTAGAGAAATCATTGGAAGAGGTAAAACATATACATTACAGACGATATTAACTACATGAGTTATTGTAGACCTACTAATCAAAGCTTTAAGACATAATGGGAGACCAACATCTTGAGAAGATGTGTATGAGATACTTGGTCAATTGGCTTTAGTGCAAGTGGGAGATTATTAGTTGTATGCCCTATAGCCAATCATAGAGATGATGCTTTAGGGATAAAGAACAATCATAGGATTTCATTTATTGTATATCACATTTATTATTAATTAATAAAGAGCTTTATTCTATCATGTTTATTCTATTCTTTATATTTGCATGATATGTCCATGGAGTTAAAGTTGAGAATATCAAATCACAAAGAGTTGTGATTATGAGACTGTAAATATATCTCTATAATTAACTCCTAAATCATTCCTAGTTGAAGGTTCACTATGATGGACAATAATGAACTATAGGACTAGCACATGTTAGGTTTACTCTATAGGAGGATAGCTAGTCTCAAGCTATTTATGTAGAAGACACTAAAACTAACATGTGAGTGCCTGTTTAATATAAACAGGTACACTGAATGTGACCAAAGTATTTTGAGATAAACTGAATGGAGTTTTACCTGCCTGTTAATCAGTTACTCATAGTTGCAGTGGTATAAGTAATCCTTAGACCTGAGACACCATGGTTGTCTTATGCATGGAGCCTTAGGAGTTTGATAACACTAACTGTATATCCCAATGGGGTTTACAAGGGTATTTATTGGCCCTATTACTTCATGCATGAAGGCATATGAGTGATCAATAAGGAATCTATTACTTCTAGTAAAAGGGAGAGAATGTCTCACATAGCATTTACTAATATAACTCATGAAATTCCATGGCCATGGTAGGATGACTATGGAAAGGAGTTTTCATAGTGCATCAATGAGTTGATAGTTGTAAATGATTATAAAAGAATTGAACTAGGGACTTGACAGACTTCCATGTCCTATTAGTTCAATTAGAGACATTGTGTATGATAGAAGGATGTAATTGTAACCTTAACTGTAACTGAAGGGTTCTTTGTATGATTTTATTTCACCTCATTTAGGACCACACCATGAGCTATGCTAGGTGTTACTCATGGTTAGTAGAAGCCCAAATTGATATAAGTGAGTTATAAACAATTAGGGAATTGGAAGGTGTTCCAATTAGACCCTTAATGGAAAGTGTTACATTGGGCACTCTTTGTACCATTACCTACTACTAAATGTTGTGAACCCAATGGGTCACACACTAATAAGTGAAGAGGGACTTTAAGTTGTGAGAGAAAGGGCACAAGTGCATTGAGAAAAGTTCGAAAGGGCCATACTTGCATTTGATGAAAAAAGGAGGGATTAAAATGCAATTTCAGAAAGTTGCAAATCCCACTTAGAGTGGGATTCCCCTAGGGCCAGCCCTTGTTGTGTATCTATATAAAGCACACTAGCAAGTGCTTTGACACAATTATTCACTCCACTCTCTCTTTAGCCCAAGTTTGAGTAGGCCTCTCTCTCTCTCTTCTTCTTCTTCTCCATTCTAGCAAACCCTAAGGAGAACTAGAAGACAACTTGAAAACTTTTATTTGGTGTGGATACCGTAGAGGCAGGACATTTGTGCTGCTGGATTTTTGTTCGTTTGAAGATCAATCAATAGTCTTAAGGACCTACTATAAGTTCTAAACCCTCTCTTTGTAATTAGGGTTTTATTGTTTTGTATTATATCACAATCAGATTCATGGGTTCAAGGAATTGAATGAAAATTTTTGTTATTTACTTTCTTCCGCATTCTTGTTTTCTCTGATTCAATTCCTTACAGCCCCTTGTATGAATAATGATGTGGCTGCACCTCTAAAGGTTGCCTACATACCCAAGAAGGGATCAAGCCTTACGTAGTTCACTAATGCTTGAACAACTTCAATCAATCAGAAAGGGCTTTCTTTTGGACTGTAATGTAGGCTTAGGGGTCTAGGCTCAAGAAAGAAAAGATAATAAAGGCTCAAAATTTATTTCCATGGGTTCCTACCTGTCAAGGATTACCTCAATGATGTTCCTTCACTTCATTTCCCAGCTTGGTAATCAATTTGCTATTTCATTCTAGCACCCTTTTTTTTTTTTCTTTTTTCTTTCTTTCTCTTTTACTCAATTTTCTTCTTCTTTTTTTTTTTTTTTTTTTTTTCAATATATATACTACCCCTTCTTTCAAACGAACACCTCTTTAAAATTTGCCCCTAGTGTAGGGAGTAATCCTTGACAAGGGCATCAGAAAAGGAATTATTCAGGCTCAAAAGGGTTAGCAAGGGATTTTTCTTTTCTTTTGAAGGATAGCAGAATTGATGGCCTCTCTTCATTTTGATTTCCATTGTTCACAATTCAAGCATTAAAAGGATAAGCATATTAACTCATGTGCTAGAAAGGCAAACCACATCAAATTTAAAGAAAGCAAGCAATAAATTAATGCCAACCATTGATAAGAAACAGTTATACCAAAATAATTATCCCAAATAATTGTTCCAAACCATGATCAATTATTCAAATATTATATCAAAATTAGACCATGGAAACTAAGATGAAGAAACCATCCACGACTACAATAATCTTTCAAATCTATTGTGCCCCAACCCCATTTGAAGGTGGCATGGCATGATAGTCTAGAAGTGGATTCGTCGATATATTAGGCAATCCTGGTTTACTAAGCTTCCCCGACTCAATCATGTCCTGAATGGTATGGCAGAGATGACTGCATTTATCAGTGTGATGGCCATGACTCTAATGAAAATCACAGTACTCATTCTCATTGTAGTTAGGTGCTGATTTGTTGATAGGAGTAAGATCTAGTGGCTTCAACTTTCTTCTTTTCACCAAATTCCGAAGGGCTGTAGATAGGGACACACCAAGTGGAAAGAATTCTCTAGGTCCACTACGTGAATTAACAGCATTCACTTCATTCAGTTTGCCACCATTACTTGCACTCGAGTTGCCAAATCCATATGCGCGCTTTTTCCCATCATTTTTATCAATTAACCCACTATCCATACCATCTTCAACTTGTATGCCATCATCATACAAATCCTCAAAAGTCTTCAGTGGGATAGACATTAATGGTCTTCTGAAAGTCGGCAGAAGATTCTTCACAATCATGTGCACCTGATCCTTCTTAGTTAGACTATTAGGCATTTTAATGGTTTTGGCCTTCCATCTTGTCAAGAACTCAGAGAATGTCTCATTACTCTTCTGCTTAGTGGTCTCTAAATCTCATAGAGTGACATCAAGTTGGATATTGTAGTTATAATGGTGCACAAACTCCATAGCTAGCTCCTTCCAGTCTTGGGTCTTCGCATTGTTCAAGGAAAGGTACCAGTTCATAGCATCGCCATTGAGAGTTCCAGGGAAACAATGCATAATTTGCTCTTCAGAAAGCCCCATAGGTTTCATTGCTAGAATGTATTGTTTCAAGTGATTGGGAGGATTATTAATCCCATCAAACACATCCATCTTTGGCATTTTGAATTTTGGGGGTAATTGGACATTCGGGAATGGGCATAATTCATCCATGTCTAGCATGTACTCTTCAATACCTTGGGATTTCCTCAAAATAGTCTTCATTTTTTCTACCTCATCAGAAATGTCTTGCACCTCTCTCTTTTTAGCTTTCTTCTCAGCTTTAGATTCCTTCTTAGCCTCAGCTTCTTTCTTCTTAGCCTCAGCTTCCTTCTTCTTAAGGTAGTCCTTATGGTCTTTTTCATTAAAAATAAAATCTTCATCCTCTTCACCAGTCTCAACTGTCTGTTTACCCTGGTTAACTTCAATCTTTTGGAGTCTTTTCAAAATAGGCGCCATTGATCTTTCCATCATCTTTGCCATCATTTTTTCTAGCTTCTTCACTAAATCTTGTTCAGCATCCATTTCAGCAGTTTGAGATGTTTCTGCTTTCTAACCTTCCAAATGAATTACGAACCCAAGTAATGATTAGTTACCCCTACATGGAATGTGTTTATCCTTATAAAAGCCATTTACTTTGATTATTCTTAATGATTCCATATCAATTTCCATCCAGACATGCCTTTACAATAAGACGAAGATAAACAAGGACTAAAGGGTTGAACCAAAGGGAGAACTTAGATAGACTCAGGATGAGGCACAACAAAAGAAAAGAACTAAGAGGGGACAATGCAAATGAACATAGACTCCTAAAATGAAGACAGGGAAAACAACTAAAAGACCCAGACAAGAATGACAACAAATAAACTCTAAAAGGATAGGCTTAATGCCCTTAGGATGGACCAACTAAAAGATAACACACATCAAAGAAGATATAAAGAACTTAAGACCCCTAATGAATGAAATGCCCCTAGGAAAAAGGATGATAATAGATCCAAAACCCTAAGAAGATGCCTAACAATGAATTACACTTGAATTCAAAGATGACATGATGGTTTTAGCCAATCAAAGTCCATTCCTTTTCTCATCTAAGCCCATTACAATATTCACACAAACTTTCACTCTCATTTGAATCCAAGCCCTTTTTTCATTTTTTTTTTTTATTTTTTGGATTTTTTTTTATTTGTCCTTTTGGGCTTGGGTCCAATTACATCATCACACACCTCACCTCTAAATTGGGCCTAGACTTGAAAAAGATAATAACAATGATGGGCCTTGCCCCCTAATCTAGACATCATGGGCCTAAATGCAAATGCAACATGACATGCATAATGACACACATTCAATCAAGGCTATACAATGGTCTGTGGGAGACATTAGTGTGGTCGATCAATCAATGGTACTTCTCCTTCAAGGGTCACCCAGGCTAGGGTGCTCAAAGAGTAACCCGTAAATGTACTCACTAGCTTATTACAGGCTAGTGGCACAAGCCGTAGGCTGATGGTGCTGAATCGAGTTGCCTATAAGAACTAAACGGAACCCGGATCTCTAATAAAACTGCCACCAAGGGATAATAAATGCCAAGATTGTGCGTGTGTGTACAATTTTGGTTTTACCCAATTAGGTCTCCTGATTAATTAAAGCCAATAAATACTTTGGAGTCTAACTCTCTGTCACACCCCATTTTTGTCACCTTAACTAGGGTACATCATTTCATGTAGGATTTTGAGTTCTTTTTTAGTCTAGTCTTTTGCATTGAGTTTTTATGGGATTGAATATCATGTGTATGAATTTTGAAGTGATTTGGAGTTCATTTCGATAGTCAATAAGAACTTTTGCGACTTTAAGGGCATAATCGTCTTTTAAGCCGTATATTTTCCATTTGACTTTGGAATGAATCCCGAGTCATTCCCTTGAGTTCATATGGTTATATAGAGTCTATATATAGGTTTGAATTGATGAACTAATGGTTTAAGATCAATTCGGCTCATAACGGTTCAGGTTGGCTAAAAGACCCTTTCTTGGTTTGCTCAAATTGACTCATAAGACCCAACCAATTTTCTCTCATTTGACTTCAATTGGGCTTTATTTACATCCTAGGTGTGTTTAGAAAGATCGAATTTTGATTGGGAAAGCATTCGGTTCGACATTGTGTACAAACCCAACTTAGCGACGATGAAGTACCATAGTTAACCACCTTTGTAAAACCTAACCATGCACCCATGGTTAAGGATTTTTGTCCTAAAATGCCTAAAAATGTGTTCCCCTTCGAAACACGGTCGTTTTGGCTTTTATTTCGTCAAAATCGGACTTAATTTGACCCCCGAAAGACTTCCGGAAGGCGAAGGAGTCTAACCGAGGTATGTTGATGGGAGCCCTCGGGTGACCGTCCGAGGCCAGATGGTCAGCCGTCCAAGCCCAGACAGTCAGCCGTCCAAGCCCAGATGGTCACCCGAGGGAATCCGTGTTTAAGTGGGATTCTGACTCTTCTCTCCCTCTTTTGACGGTTTCCTCCGCCATTACAACTTGTTTTCTCTTAGGAGTGTGTAAGTTTGAGTTGTTTAAGCACCAAGAGAGTCTCTAAGAGCCCTAGGATCATTATTTAATGAATTAATCTTAGCCATTGGTTTAGGGGGTCAGTTCTCTATATAAAGGACATGATTTTCAGCACATAGGGGGGCCACAAGTGCACTTTATACTTAGAGAAAGAGGGAGCTACGAGTTGGGAGAGCTAAAGAACATCAAGGGGAGGCTCTTCAACCTTAGGCAAGCAAGAGAACAAGGATTTTGAAGGCAAGGGAAGCTCTACATAAGGTAAACGTACTGTCAATTGCTGAATTTAGTCTTTTTTCCTTCTTCTTCTCCTTCTTTCTTCATGATAGTTCTAGTGCATATAGTAGCTTTGCATATTGATTAAATCCAATGCTTTTGTGATGTTATATGTATGATTTTAAGGTTATTCATGGGTTAATATGTTTGATAGTCCTTAATTACCTAAGGTTTTGAAAGCATTATCCTTTTTATCCTTTCAAGTCATGCATGTTTCATATAGCCTATTTGTTGTGATTATTTGGGTTTTTCTTCATCATGGTTGGTTTATATATGTGATTTGGAGTTGATTCATGTTGGGTTTTGCATTCATATAGTTTATTTTCTAGGGTTTTGAAGAAATTATCATTTTCTAAGGATAATTATCCTTTTTAGGTGGTAGGGTTCTGCATAAGGGTATTTGGGAATGTGTTTAAGCATGAAATCTCTTCTACTATGTTCTTAAGTATATATTTTATGTAATATATGTTGATAGAACCTTCATACGAGGTGATTTCCACGTAAAATTATCTTAGGATAATTTTGCTTAAGAAAGCTCGTCGTAAGAAGGCATATTTTCATGTTTTACATAAAATATCATACTTTTGGTTTGAGTTAGCTTTGTTTGCATGCTTAATGATATTATTGACATTCTCATGATTATTATAGAGTCTTTTGCATATTTCTTAGTCTTGCATGCATGTTAGAAGGCAAATTCCATGTAGGAGCATACTAAGGTTTCTTGTTTCCTTTTAATTATTGCTTTTGCATGATTATTAGGATAATTTTGGGACTTTTAGTATTCTGTCCAGATTAGTGTTTTGTTCCTACTGCATGGTTTTGGGCACGTGTAAGGGTGCAAACAGGGGCAATAATTGCCTTATTGCAAATAAGGTTGTTATCGCTTAATTTTGCTATTGCATGGAGCTATTGCGCTTAGGTAAGTGGGTGTGAAGGTGCCCCAATTCACCTCCCTTCTTAACTCTTTCTCTTCTCCCTCCTAGGGTTAATTCTTAATATGAATTTATGGTCTTAATCAAAGGTTTCCTTCAATAATAAAATTCTGGTTTTTACTAAAGTTTCCATTTTGTGGAATTCTTTCCAAATTCAAACTTGATTTATTCAATTCTCTTTCAAATAAGGAAACCTAGGGTTTTTACCATAGGTTTATATTAGGATTTAATCCTATTCTATTCGAACTACGTGGACTTTGATCCATGTATTTCGTTGCATGGTACGTAGGCGCTCGTTTTGAGGCTCAAGTCCGTTCTAGGATCCAAGTATCCTAGGTTTTTCTTATTTTTTCTGTTTTATTTTATTTTCTTTGTTTGATTATGCATGGATGAAATACATGTTATGCATACTGTCTTGTGATGATATATGATGATATTTGAGTGAAAAAGACCTTAAGTTAGCCCAATTAAATTAAGAGACCAACTCGGGCGATGTGGGTGCCTATGGGTTTTGCCCAGAACCTTCCCACGTCGTAACTTAGCCCCCGAATCGAATTTTCTAGTTTCAAAGACTTTGCTTTTCCTTTAATGGAGTCATGTGGTTTTTTGAAAATAAAACATTTTTACGGTTTTCCTCTTTTCCTTAAAAAATGAGGTGGCGACTCCCTTTTTGTTTGTTGTCTTTCACACCTATATTTTTGCCAAACCCTTGTGGGCTAATTTCTGGGGTTCACACTCTCTATCCCCAATGGAGTCGCTATTGTGAGCGTCGTGTCCTGAACCACACCGGCTCGGGGAGTACGCCACTAACCACGGGTGATTAGGGCGGAAAGGGAGTCGCCACCCGATTTGGCTTTGGGAACCAATTGACCCTTAAGAAGGGTCTAACTTACCATAACTAGAGACTGTTCGGGTTCGAAGCGAGGGTACGCGGATGGGAAGGTGTTAGGCACCCATCTACGCCCGGCCAAAGTCGGCCCCCACATGTACTTATTAGCTTTAATTTAAAAGAGACTTAATTGGGTTCAACCGTATTCAAGCAATTATATGATTTAAGTCAAATAATTGCGCACAATAACAAATAGATATGAAAAAGAGAGATTAAGACAGGATATATGAGTATATATATGTACAAGGCAGAGTATTCAAAAAGCTACGAGAGATGCTTATGCTACCTTCAAAATAGAAAAAATGATTAAACTGCAAAAAGTGGCTCATGCACATACGTGCATATCATATGTACGTACGTACACTCCCCATAAATCATCCTAACACTTACCATGTTCTGCTTGGATGAATCCGTAACTCAAATACATACAAGAAATTAACTCAAATATGATCCAAAGATGATAAGAATGACCTAAATCTAAGTGATAAAGAAATGAAGGTAAATATTGATGAGAGTGTACATACAATAAATAGTATTCGTGTACACAGGCCTAAATCATGCGAGTTGAATACCGGAATTGATGGATAGATACGATTGTATGATTCTTCCTATCCTTTATGCATTAGGTATGGGCAACAGCAATTTCTCCACGAGCTTGCCTTCCGGACCTCTCGCGGTCACAACTATAAATTTTTGGATCTTTCGGGGTGGAGGCTGGGTGCCAAAGTTGTATCCCTTCTCTTGGATGAAAGTGGGGTATATATAGGCAAGGATTAGGGTTTAATTCAAGGTCCATTAGGGTTTCTCAGCCGCCATCAAGTAGCTATCAGTATAGGATCTCCACAAGGTAAGAAACGATTTGGGGGAAAATACTAAAAATTCAAAATAAAGGGCATGATCGTACGATCATGAGGTATTAAAAGGTATCAAAAAGCTTTGTTTTGCCTGCATGGGTCCTTCGGGCTCGCTTGTGGTAGTTTATTTGCTGTTGCCCTTCATCATTGGGCTTAAAGATGGTCCAAAATGTCAGGTGGTACAAAATTGGGTGTCAACAAGAGGGATGCCCAGAAGAAGGAGTAGCTAGAGTAGTGTTGGTAAGCTAAAGGTGTGTTGATAAGGGAGCTATAAGAGCAGACTTAGTAGATGGAGGAAGGCGAGCGCATCATCGAGTCTCATATACAACAAGTTCAAAAACAGCACTTTCTAGGGTTGGTAATGGAGTGCAATGAAACAAAATGGCATGTGTAGGTTCGAAGACATCATCCATGGCCATTACAAAATGGATCAGACGCTGCTAGTTTCGGTAGCTAAGAAACTTTGTCACATCCTGGGAATAGCTCTAAATAGGTTCTAAAGGTGCCAATTGATCTTAAAGAGCCTGCATTCGAGAATGGAAACTATCAATTGCTTCTCTAGGTTCTCGACGCATATGATAGAGTTAGTCCAGGAGTTGGTACTTATGCGAGAAACCAGTAGTGGTGTAGCAATTAGCAAGGAAATCCTAAGCAACTTTAGCAATTTCAAAATGGTCAAACTACATACCAATGGATAGAATAGAAGTACTACGAAAAACAGAGATGATCTTTCGATTTTTACTGTCCCATTCTTCAAAACGATCCAAAAATTTTGTATCACATTCTTTTGGCCCTTTCTTGGGTTCAGTGATATCTCCAGTGACAATACGCTAGAATTTATGGCCTCGAAGATAGCCAAACATGGCTTAAGCCCAAAGAACATAATTCTGGCCATTTAAGACTAGAGGGATATTGATAGCAAGCTCTAAATTACTCATGAGTTGGATAACTGCACACTCAGAGTGGAATTAGACAAAAAGGAGCTCAAAAATGAGATTAGAGAGGCAAAAATACCTAAGATTGGCCAGTTGTGTGTCTAAAAGTAGCCCGAAAATAGAGCAAGATGAAGAAATCAGCAAAATAGTTCACTAGTGGACCAGTTCGTTATAAAGCCGGTTTAGACTTTAACTAAATTGGGAAGAATTGGTTTGGGCTGGAATTGGTTCATTTACGAACTGGTTCTGTCAGAATAAAGTGGCAATAAGTGCTGACGTGGCGATGACGTGGCAGTAGTTGTCACTTACGTGGCAAAGGTGGTGAAGTGGTAGGTGACGTGATGAGTTGACGTGATGTGGCAGGTGACGTAGTAGGATGAGTTGATGCGGCACGAATTTGGAGTGCCTGGTGCGTATGGAGACGCATGTAGAAGCAAAATGTGAATAGATCTCACTCACGGAGATAGAGGTAGCACGTGAGGGCTTGTGCGATGGTTTTTGGAGTTATGGTTGCCGGCGTTCTGTAGATCGAAGGGAGACGATCCAAACCAAAGTGGTTTGGAGCTGTGGTGATGTGTAGAAGACTCTGAACTATGATGAAGAGAGGAACGAGTGAGGTGGTCTTCGCTAGCGATGAGTGACAGAGTTGTGGACAATGGTCAGCAGCTATGGAAGGCAGAACTTGGCTTGGATACCATATTATAACACCAACAGAGAAAGAGAGAATAGAAAAGTGGGTAAAACTCTTGTATTGAGTGTGTATAATACCTATACAAAGAAAGCCTATATATAAGTATACAAAAGGGAATAATACTGGCATATTCCAAGAATATGCTAAGTTATAGCTATACAATACAAATGTATACTATGCTCTATAGTACACAGTAATAGGCATAAAGCAAATGAGTTGGAGCAGAAATTCCTAAAGGAGAAGAAATAGGCTACAACTTATTATTAAGAGAGAGTTTCAAAAGACCTCTAAACAAAACCTTTTCAGTAATACAGAATAAAAACGGGGAAAGATCTCCTTATCTCACACCTCTGCTACAGGAGAAATAACCCAAAGGAACACCATTAATTTTTGTTAGGCTTATGCCCTAGAGCGAATCATAGAGATGATTGTTTAGGGATTAGGAACAATCAATTGATTTCATTTATGCATGTCACATTTATTATTGATTTAATAAAAGGGCTTATTCTATTATGTTTATATGCATCATTTACATTTACATAATATGTCCATGGAGTTAGAGTTGAGAATATGGAATTACAAAGTGTTGTAATTTTGAGACTGTAAATATATCTTTGTACTAAACTCCTAAATCATTCCTAGTTGAAGGTTCACTATGATGGACAATAACGAACCATAGGACTAGCACTTGTTAGGTTGACTCTATAGGAGGATAGCTAGTCTCAAGCTATTTGTGTTGAGACACTACAACCAAAAAGTGGGTGCCTATTATAGAATAGGTACACTGAATGTGACCAAAGATATGAGATAAACTGAATGGAGTTTTAACTTGCCTGTCAATCAGTTTCTCACTGTTATAGTGGTACAAGTAATCCTTAGACCTGAGATACCATGGTTGTCTTATGCATGTAGCTTTAGAAGTTTGATAACATTAAATGCAGATCCTATTCAGAGGTCTGTAAGGGTGTTCATTGGCCCTACTGCTATGTGTGTAAAGAAATGTGAGTGATCAACAAGGAATCCATCACTCTCAGGAAAAAAGGAGTGAATGTCTCCTATAGCATTCATTGAATATAACTCATTAAATCCATGGGCCCATGGTAAAATGAATATGGAAAGGAGTTTCCATAAGTTCATCATTGAGTTGATATTAATGAATGAGTATAAAGTAATTGAACTAGGGACTTGATAGACTTCCATGTCCTATTAGTTCAATTGGAGACATTGTGTTGATGGAAGGATGGAATTGTAACCTATAAACTATAATAGAAGGGTTCTCTGTAAATGACTATTCACCTCATTAAGGACCACACCATGAGCCATATGCTAGGTGTTACTCATGGTTAGTAGAAGCCCTAATTGATATAAATGAGTTATAATCAATTAGGGAATTGGAAGGAGTTCCAATTAGACCCTTAATGGAAAGTGTTCCATTGTGCACAATATGTGCTATTCCTACTACTTTATGATGTGAACCCAATGGGTCACACACTGATCATACTAAGAGAGCTTGATTGTCTATGAGAGAAAGGGTATAAGTGATTAAAGAAAAGTTCTTTAAGGATCTAATTTGTATTTGATGCAAACTAGTGGGCTAATTGTGTAATTAAGAGTAATTACACAAAATACACTAGGGTTAGGAGTTCCCCTATGGCCGGCCCTATTAGTGGGCTATATAATGCCCATTATGATGTGATGACATCATCATATTAACACTCCCCTAGGGCTGGCCAAAATTCACTAAGGAGGCTCTCTCTCTCTCTCCCTCTTCTCCACCTCTAGCAACAACAAGGAAGAAGAAGGAAATGACTTTAAGTTCAACCTAGGTGTGGATACCTTTGGAGGCAGTACACTTGGACTGCTCATTCATTGCTACCCGGAGTTCAAGCTTGGAGCAAAAAGGAGAAGACAAAGCTTGGAGCATAAAGGAGAAGACTTTGTTCAACTGTAAGTATCCTAACTCTCTTTGTAGTTAGGATTTTGTTTCGTATTATGCATAATCGGATTCATGGGTTTGGGAATCATAGGAAAATTTTTAATTCCACCATTGTAGTTTTCCTCCCTATTCGATTCCCAGCAATTTTAACAGAGAGTTTAGCAAAATGAAGAATGGCACTAATCCAGTCAATAAAAGTAAGGCAAAATCTAAACACCTTGAGAACCTCCACAAAAAAATCCCACTCTAGAGTATCAAAAGCCTTTTTAATGTCAAGCTTCAACCCAATGTTACGACCAAAAGACTTAAGATCCAAGAGATTAATACATTCAGAAGCCAACAGACATTAACAAAAATGGACCTTCCTTTAATAAAACCACTTTGATTAGCAGAAATAAACTTAGGGGCAATTGTACCAAGTCTGTCAGTAAGAATTTTTATAGTAATTTTAAACAAAAAATTTGCAACTGCTATAAGCCTAAATTGATCCAAAGAGTGAGTGTTAGAGACTTTTGGAACTAGAGAAATAAAAATGGAATTCAGATTAGGAAGAAGCCAACCATTACGAAAGAATTGTTGGACAGCAACCACAACATCATGAGAGAAAATGTCCCTACAAGCTTAGTAAAACCTCCCTCCAAACCATTAACACTAGAGTACTAGAACCATCCATATTGAAAACTATAGTCTTAATATCCAAAGCTGAAGGTATAGCAGTAAAAAAGACATTATCTTCATCAGATATAGAACGGGGAATCAAATCAACAATCCAATGAACATCCACTTTATGAGAGGCATAAGTAAAAAGAGACTGATAATAATTATAAACATAAGTTTCAATATCAGATGGAGTATCAAGTAAAGAATCCCTATCTTACAATAAAACAATAGTACTTTTAGCGCCTCTGACTTTAACTACCATATGAAAGAAAGTTGTATTCCTGTTCCCATCCTCAACCCACTTCACCTTAGCTTTCTCCCTCCAAAAATCCTCCTGAATTTTAAGGGCACCTAAAACTTCAACCCTAGCCGTAGATTCTTAGGCAAATTTAGCATAAGAGAAACCATTAAGAGATATGTCATATTGAATTGTCTCTAAAGCAGCCAAAGCATTAGTAACTTTAGAATGAACATTACCAAATTCCTGGACATTCCAAGTTTTAAGAGCTAGCTTTAAAACCTTTAATTTTTAACCATCATGAACATAGGGCAACTAGAAGTCTCAACTGAATGCCAAGTAGATGCAACGAAATCCAAAAAAGTAGGATGAGTAGTCCAGCAATTAAGAAACTTAAAGGGCAAAGGACCTTGCAATATATTAGGAGTAGCAAAAAATACTAAGGGATTATGGTCAGAGCAGATCTTAGAGAGAGTAAAACAAGAGGTATGAGGCCAAGAATCAAACCAGCTATAAAATACCAAGCTACGATCTAATTTCATTTCAATATGATGCCTGATACCCCTACCATTGTTCCAAGTATATGGTGAACCCTTAATTGGAAGATGAATTAAGTTACAATGGTCAGTGAAGGCCATAAATTCATTACAGGAAATCTGAGAAGGAAGGTTACCCCCAATTTTCTCATTAAACCCCAAAATAGCATTGGAATTACCAATAAGCCCTTAAGCTCCAGACTAAGATGATTTAATATTTGTAAGATCATGCCACAATCATCGCCTACCTTAGTAAGTAGTGGAAGCATAAATAAAAGAGAAGTAACAGAGGAAGCCAATAGAAGCAAAATTTAATGTGACTTTTTGAGATAAAGATGAAACCAATGTAATATTAGAAAAAGTGGACAAAATCTATATGGAAGGAAGAAGATCCCCTCTATCATTAACCACAACCACCTGCATACTAAGTAGGTTCCAAAAAATAGGGGTAATAGAATCAATTGAAGTCCTCGGTTACGAAATGCAAAGAACCTTAGGCTTTAATCTAAAACAAATATTTTTAGTAGTTCTTTTAGTGGGGAGATTGGCCATCCCCCCTAGCATTCTAGAAAACTATTTTTATTAAAAGACTTTAGAATGAACATTGCCCGTTGAAGGGTTATCATCATCTCCAAGAATTTGTCAATTCTTTTTTCAAAGTTTTTTCTTTCTTTTTTTTTTTTTTTTTTTTGAGATTTTGAAAGAACGTGCTGAAAACTTGATTCCTTAGTATTATTAAGAGATCCTGCAACTGAAGGACTAACAATAGCAGATGTACCATCAAACGATTGCATAACAACTTTATCAATTAAAGAACTAGTCTCATTAGAGGATTGAAGAATAGTTGGAGTAGTATTATGAGCTTTAGGTAAAAGAACGTGTGCCATCAAAGTTGTCAGAAAAGAATTACGAGGAGGCAAAACCTCAGAAACTTAAGCCGCAGTAGGAGAATGAATAACCACTTGTTGAAATGGAGTCAAATCCCTTGTCTCTCTAGGAGATTCAGCAGCTTTATAATCACTATCATCTCTATGCAAAATCTCACCCCAAGACTTAGAAGAAGATCGAAAAAGGATCTAAAGCTCTATTTTTACCATCAATTCCCTTAATAGCACTGGGCAAGCCATTTAAAGACTTAGAATAATCTTGAATAGAACCATTGCTACCTATAGGTAGATTAACCTGTGCATGTCTTATAACTACACTAGCATCAATTGGTATATTCTCAACATTACCATCAACTAGTGGATTAACTAGAGCATGACTCATATTCTCAACATTCGAACGAATAACAATTTGGGTAGTATCTTTATGATCACTAATAGAAAGAACCCAAATTTTAGAAGGCTTAGGCTTGCATGATTGGGATCTCCCACGAACAATAGGGCCACTTTCATTAGCCTAAGAATTGGAATTAGAATTAAAAGAATGGCCAACAAGACGACAATTGGAAGCCATATGCCCGATAGATTTACAACAATCATAGAAACTAAGAAGATTCTCATACATCAACTCTATATTAAACCCATGATCTTTCCTTTCCACCCAAAGAATATCTAGTGGTGGAGTTGATAAATCAACATCAATAAGAATTCGAGCATAATGCCCAAATTTATGGAGTCTAGTAGCATCATTAATTTTAAGGGGAGTACCGACCCCTCTAGCAATAGAAGAGAGCTGCTTGTAATGCCACTATTCTTGACTAAGTCGATAAATCCTAACCCAAACTTGAACATGAGTATTACGTTGATCTTTGGGGTTGAAATCTGGAATCCATAGAGAAAGAAGAAAAATCCTCAGCTCCAATTTTGGGAGTTTTAGTCAATTTCAGCAAGTTATAGTCAACTAAACCAAGTTTGTAGTTGACTATAATAAGTTTGTAGTTGACTATACCAAGGTTCTAGTCGACTACACATGACAGAAATGCATTCTGGTTTCTGTAGCCAACTACACTTGATGTAGTCAACTAAACCATTTGAAAATGGCCTGGGAATGAAATTTTTTATGCGATAAATTAACTCTTTTGCCCTTCCTTCTATATAAACCCTTAATCCATGAAAATTCCACGTTCTTTTCCACTTTCTTAGAGAGAGAGAGAGAGAGAGAGAGAGAGAGAAAAGCTTAGGGAGAAAGAAGAGGCTGTGGACAAAACACGCGACCTTGGGAGCTTAGATTTGACCTTGTAGAGCTCTAATCTTGCAATTTCTACCCCGATCTACGTGTGTGCACCCGTGGGTTTGCATTTCTAGCATCCGTTTGAGAGGTAGGTGCATTTTTCATAGTTGTAGATCATTGTATGCATGAATTAGGATATTCTCATGGGTATTTGCACATTTACGTGATATATTACATGTTTTACATGGGAATGTGGTATAAATCTCAGAAATTTCACACGTTTGGTAATCTAGGGTTTTGTATTATACCCTATTTGGTTATATGCATGTTGTATTTCACACCTTCACATGATTTTGGGTACAATAGGTTGATTTTGAAACCTACTGGGTTAAATGTTTTACAATAAAATAAGTGTTTGAAACCCGTTTTTCTACTATTAAAAATAAAATGGTTATGGGAGATTAACATGTAAATGGATATGATGATAAGGGTTACTGGAAATAGGATTATTGCGCTCCTAAAGGAAAGAGATGTTTTACTGTGTCTTCCTATCCTTTAGTATTGGATTACGTACCTGAATAGAAGTTACTACGGTCCCATATAGGGATGTCTTACTTTGTTTCCTCTTGAAGTTATTGCAGTTCCCAGATAAGGATGTCTTACCGTGTTTCCTCTTATTTTCACGCGTGAGGGCCCCACATAAACTTGGAGAGGATTTATCAGTTTGTAAGATTGATGTTATGGATTACCATATATAGTGGATGATGATATAGATGATTTACGTGTTCTCCCTTATTTTATATTTGTGAAATGAAACCCCCACTATATCATTCTTTTTAAAATGTTCAAAACGGTTTTTAAAACCATGATAAACAGTTTTGAAAAATGTAACCTATTGAGTTTTATTCCCCCCCTATTTTTAAAATATTTTTGCAGATCTTAAACAAGGTAAGGATGATTCTTTTGAGGAAGCATCCAACTGGGGATAGCATGGACACGCATCACTTGCAAATGTGTGTGGACTTGTATTTATGTTATTATGGGCTGTACTGTATTTAAATAGTCTGGGTATGCGACAATTTTTAATACATTGTCGATAGATCTCTTTATCATGAGACACAACAATAACATTCCCCTTAATCTTAGGCATTGGGATGGTATTAAGTGACAGATCTAAAGGAGGCAGAACCTCTTTAGCCTTTTGCGCATACAACAGTTGCGTAGGACTCCTTCTCAACACAAAGAGGATTACCAATAACAAACTTCATCGTCTCTTGAAATCCCCTACGATGTTGTGAAGAAGCAAAATCCCAAGGAATATTAGAGCCGGATTGAGGAACTGAAAGAGAAGAGCCTAGCAGAACTTCATTATTGGAGGTAGATACATGAACAATAGCCATTAAACTAGAAACCCTAAGGTTGGCTTAAGAAATAGCCAAACCCTAGCAGACAAAACATTCTTTTTTCCTCACCCAGTCCTTGACTTTATTTCACAATACATGTTTTGTGATTGATTCCAAATGCAATTTTGTTTGGTTATTAATTGATTGACGGAGGTCCATCATATGGGTATATTGCAATTTGCTTTTTATATAGCCTTAACTCTCAAGGATAGGAAGTAGAGATAGATGGTATATCCTTTAGAGTATGCTACAGTGAACAAAGTCTAATTATTAAATTGGGTATCTCATGATAAAAAAAAACAAAAACAAAAAAAAAAAAAAAAAAAAAAAAAAACACAATACTCCCTCCGTCCCACTTTGTTTGATAACAATTTCTATTTTGGGAAATCCTAAAATGTGTTATTTAAGACTTCTTTTATTTTTTTATTTTTTTTTATTTTTTTTAACACTTCCCTGATGTGCCCCTTCCTACATATAAAATTACAATTATTCTAACTATGACAAAATAAAGTAATAGGGTAAAATTAGAAAGTTAAATTTAATGAATCACATGATAATGCATTAAATAAATTATCTTAATATACATGCTTAATCAAAATGGTTCAAATTTAAAACGTTAAGAGTAAAAAACAATAATTAAGTGTCTCAAGATAGAAGATGATAGAGGAATATGGTTGACATCGATTATCTCACGTTCAAAGGCAAAAATGACTACGTTTGTATGATATATTATGTAATAATGGACTCATCTGTCGGATTGAGAAGTGGATGATGTATCACACGTTGGTTCAAAGTAACGGAGGTCTGGTATTTTTATTTTTATCTTTTTTGAAATGGAAAGAGTCGCACCAAGCCCCTTTAATGTAATTCCCAAAAGGGGCTAAAATAAAAAATAAAAAGTAAAAAAAATTACATAAATACTCGTCTCGTCCTACTTTTCCAAAATGCAAGGGAAGGCCGCTTTCAACTCACAAAGAGGTGCTGTTTGCGAACCAAACCAATAAGCCGTCTACATTCACGTTCAGCCACCCACAACATTTATGGCAAGATTCAAGTCATGATGGGGCCCATAGGAGGTGATCAGTGATCTCAACGCGCATAAATTGGCCACATTCAACTCCTCAACGGTATGACCCAAAATAATGGAAAAAAATTCTTCATTGGATCTCACAGATATATTTGTTTAAACAAAAACTGAAGGCATGACGCGACTACGTAACGGCCATCGTCATGGGGATTCTCCACTTGGCCATCGAAATCCTCCGATATCTAATGTCACCATGACTGCTCTAATGCCTTTCATATATTACCACTACAGTACTACATCGTTTTCCTACTAAAAATTTCAAAACTTAATCTAATCATATCACCTGTTTGATTCTAGTGTAAAATTTTTGGACGGTACAAAACATTTTGAAACAACATTTGATTTATATATGTATATTTTTTAAAATAACTTTGAATAGTTTTTCACAAACCCTTGCAAACAAACATATCAAAAAAATAAATAAATAAATAGTTAAGCACGTGTTTGATGTACTAAGTGGGTTTTATGATAAATTTTATCCTAATCTTTATGAGTAATGCTACTAACATTTCTTTACCTATTACTGAGGTGATGTGGGAATTCCATGTGACATGAAATTAGTAGTATGGGTGACATGCATCCAGGGTCAATTCTGACCCAGGCAAGCAAGGTGGCCACCTGGGGCCCCATTATTTGGGCTAGAAAAATGGCTTCATTTGCTTTCCCGTTTACTACTTATACTAGCTTAAGAATCAAGTCAAAAGTTTCTCTATTAACTTTTTTTTTTAAAAGGGCCCTATTTTACCAATTAGATCAGTTCAATTCCAACCCATAAAAAAAGTGAAAAACCAAATTTTAAAAAAAAAAAATGTAAGAAGAGTAATGTTTAAGTGATACTTTGTTATAATCGATTCATTTCTTTTAGTATTATAACTTTAGATTTTATTTGGCATTTTTTTTTTTTTTTTTGTTTTTGTATTGTAAAAGTGGATTTTGTTAAATTATGAAGCAAAAAGTACGTATTCTGTTTTTATAAGTTTTTGTAATTATTTTTTGTCATTTTAATTTATAAAAGTAAATTTTTGTAATTTTATATGCAAAAAAACTTTATATTAGTATTTGGTAACAGGAAAATTTTTTTTTTTTGGATATTTAGAATGTTTTTTTAAAAAAATACATATAAGAAAAGAATGTCTGGTTTTAAGAGTTGTCTAACCCCAAATAACTCAAAACAGACCTGCTTGCATCATTGTCGTCTGGATCCAAATTGTGGCGTAAGGAAAATATATGAACATGGCGTTGGGTTCGTTGCCGTCCTAAAAAAAACACGCAGCATAGTGCTGTACTGTTCTCAGATCGTGCCCGATGGCATTCAGATTCGCTGCAGTTCTAGAAAAATACAGTATGACTCTATACCATTCTCAGATCGTGCCACGTGGCGTTCGGATTCAATGGACCGCCACACGTAAAAGGCGGCCAAACAAGGTCATTTTATGCCCAAAGCTGAAATCGCTTAAAGCCGTTGGACGTTCGATGCCGACTTGAAATTTTACTTCGTCTGCACACTGCAACACACCGGAGTAAAGCCAGTGCTGCTCTCTACGTACTTGATAACGTCATTTTAGCATGTGTTAGTCAAAAGACCAAAAAATATATATATATATATATATATAATAATAAAGGTCAAAAAATCAATGTTTGCTTGTCTGGTAGGTACCTTTCCTTCGGTAATAATAGAAGCAACCGCCTTCTGGAACCCCAAGCAGCCACACTTTTTTTTCTTCGTTCTTTTGAACAGCAACTCTTTTTTGTTTATAAATACGCATTTCAATCACTCATTCTCTTTCACATTCAATAGAAACAGAGAACACAAATCTGGGAGGGAAAACACAATTGCAAGAACAACAAGAGAAAAAAGTCTCCAAATGGCTTCTGAAATTTCCATTCCTCTTCTCACTCCCTACCAAATGGGAAAATTCAATCTCTCTCATAGGTATGTGTGTATTTATGTTCCCAATTCATTTTCCTGCATTTTCTTTGATGTGTTTTGATATTCTCCTTATGAAATGTATTTGGATTAGCTGGGTGTTTGTATTATCTGTGGTTTACACTTTGATTCATATTATGGCTGATTACTGTGATTTTCCTTAGCCCTCTGTTTGGTTTCTGAGAAAATGGAGTAAAAGTAAATACATTAGATTGTGCATCATAGAACTTTTCATCATTTGGGAAATCTAAACAACAAAAATATAGCATTTAAAATCTTATTTCTTCAGTCTACTTTGCATCCAAATGAGGGTAAATATATATATATTTTTCATTTTTGTTTATTGCTGTAGTTATGCGCAGAAAAGGTTTTTGGGAAAATCCCACAAGTATAGTCCTCTCTCTCTCTCTCTCTCTCTCTCTCTCTCTCTCTCTCTCTCTCTCACACACACACACACACACACGCACACACACACACACGCACATTATCTGATTCCAATCAATCAATTAATCTTGTATCGGCAAATCCAACACTTACTCGTTTTCATCATCTTCTTGATCAGGATATATTCTGTTTGGTTGGCCTTAAAAGAACCAAGAAAAATCACCCTCCCCAATTGTTGAGTGGACTACCCTGTTAATGGGGTCTCGGCCGCTAAGAACAAGTGACCCATTTGACTTTTTTTTACCACTAATTATCATCAAATATCTTTGTTTTTCTATAATGAGAGTGCTTCTTTTGGCTTAACATTTTTATGAATATCTATAGAGTCATTCTTTAGGTTTGCAATTGTCCTCAATATTGCTTGTGGAGATGACAAAGTTTTATGACTCCACTTCTCTATGATTGAAAGCAAGCTGGTTCAGTCTTTCCTTTCCCTCCTACCAGAATATCCAAATCATACTTGAAATCCATCTCAATTAATTTGTGATCTTCCTACACCTCCGTATGTGTAATCATATAAAATAAACATCATAAACTCTATACTTGACCAATTCTTTGGATTATCTGGTCCAAGTTAATTTTATTAAAATTTCCATATTTCATATTCCATCCTTTACTAGATCCTTCATTTCATTTTTTATTGTTTAATTTTCTTCTTCTTCTTGTTACTATTATTCTTTCCTTAATGTCAGTCTCATCTCAAACCCCTCATCTTCTTGTTGTTGTAGTCCTGCTTTGTCTTTTATGGCATGTATAGTCAAAATAGCAATTTCCCTGTTGCTCTATCAGCCAGCCGTCCATTCTTTTTGTTTTTTTGCCCTTTAAATTATTGTTGTAAAGAGAACATTTTTCATTTTTAAGTTTGTAGACTTGAAACATGGGTTCTTCATCGCATAGCTGGTTATGGAGTAGATGCACATTGCTGCCAGAACATAAAGCCAGATAAATTAGATAGCTCGGAATATCTGTTTAAGCCTGCTAAAATATGCTGTCCCATACATTTTTCATCTCCTGTACGAACAGTGTAACCTGTTGGACAAAAACACCACCTTTGGCAGTACCCAAATGAAGAAGAGCACTAGAAATGCTTTTGAAGCAAAAGTCAACAAGTTGGTCTACTTGTGCAGGGTTGGAATATGCTCCGCCCCTGCTCTTGCACATGGAATATGCTCCCCTCATCATAATTAAAGAGGAATTTTTAAATTTTTTTCCTAAATTAAGGATTATCAATTGTTCTTCACTTCGGCAGAATAGGTGTTGAGAAGCTTAGAAATCTAGAGAACAAAACAACAAAAAATAAAAGGGACAAGAATTAGCTATTCCATATAGCGTAATAATGAAGAATGTGTCCTTAGCATTTACACCTGAAAGGTTCGTCAAGTTACTGTACTAGATCTACCATAAAATGGCTTATTTTTAATTAATTCTGGAGTGAAATGTTATATAAATTTGTCTTTTTAGTTTTACTTATTTTTATGTAAAGGATTTTCCTATAGTGTTTTCTCTGTCTGTCTTTGTGTGTAAACAATTTTATACCCTCACATTTTCAGTGATAGTCCGTCTTTGTTAGTCATTCTCATTCAGAAATTTGTCTAATATTATGTTCTTGCTTGGATCTTCAATTTCGGAACACACTATACAATGGAATTAATGGGAGCTAGTCAAATAATCTGTTTCAAGCTTCCTACAGGCCATTCAGGCATAGTTCTACTAGTGTTACCAGTTCACTGTCTTCTTTTGCTGAGAAGTTTAAACACAATTATTTTTCTTTGGACTTTGTATATCTATTACAATAAAGTAAAAATTTCTTGCACTTTGTTTTTTTCAGAATTGTCTTGGCACCATTGACTAGACAGAGATCTTACAACAATGTTCCTCAGCCGCATGCTATCTTATATTACTCACAGCGAACCTCGAAAGGGGGTCTTCTAATTGCTGAAGCCACTGGAGTTTCTGACACTGCCCAAGGGTACATTTTTAGCAATAGTAGTTTCTCAACTTCATTTCATTTTTTGAATGAAAAGAAATTATATATTGAGAAGATACTCCATTTCCTTGATAGTTTTGTAACTTCATTTGATTTCTTATCTAAGAAGATATCCAGATACACCTGGTATATGGACAAAAGAGCAAGTTGAAGCCTGGAAACCCATTGTAGATGCTGTTCATGCAAAAGGTGGCACATTCTTTTGTCAGATTTGGCACGTTGGGAGGGTTTCCAACCAAGGTATGGTCTTCAGTTGACAGCTCCTTAATGTCTTCTCTTTGATAATAGGACGCGGACAACTAATGACTTAGCTATCATTTACAGATTTGAAATGATTATTTGACTGAGCTCCTTAATGCTAGATGTATTGGGGTCATCAATGAAAATTTACATTTTTGTTTTTCAGTAGTCTACAAATTTTCTTGATGATGTTATTGTTAATTAGGGGAAAGAAAAAAAAATTTGAGGTTTTAGTTAATTAACTTCTTTAGCCACTAAACTAAAAATCGTTCCTATTAAAGTAGAATTCTGAATCTGCCACTAATCACACGTTGGGTTAGGGTGCATCACCCAATCCTTCAAGAGAATTAATGCTGCTCGAAACTTCTGTAAATTTCATTACATTAGAAGAGAGACTTACAAGCATATATATATAGAGCTCTAATAAGGCCTATTCTTAATGGCAAGCCAAGCCTTGATAAGGAGTTGGGATTTGGTGCTGAGGTGAAAAACTTGGCACCGTGCTGGGCTAAGGGATGGTGACACCTCAGCGCTGAGGTGCAAATCAACGGGTGGCTCGGATCACAAGTTCAGAAAGCACTCCCATTGAGGTTGTTTTGGTAATTTCAGCAGAGCTTTTTGAACTTGTGACAGTGACGTGTAGATAGTTTTCAAAATTTATCTTGAAATGATGACACCAACTGCTTTACTTTGATAGTATCCAATCACAGTAGGCCACGTAAGTGCTACTTCACTAACAGAGTGCTCTAATCATATCGGTGAAAAAGCAGGTGTAATATACCACACATGTCCTTATACATTCTTCATCGTGATGACTAAAGTGGCCTAAAGTGTATCAACTGTCATGATGTTATTGCTATTGATTTAGATAAAATTTATGGGTGACATCTTTCATATTAAATTCTCATTTTTATTTGAGAACATTTTCTTTGGGAAGAAAACAAAACCTAGTAAAACATTTGTGAATGCATATTTAAACTTTTATGGGTTTCTGATTTTTCTATGTTGTTGGTGCTAACTGCTAAGTATAGACTTTAGAATGCCAGCATGTGGACTTCCTACCAAGTCCAAAAGGATAAAACCTGCTCTATGCCAATTTCATGTCTTCTCCACTTTGCTAGTAGATCACATATAAGATCATCTCAGAAACTTCTTTTCTAAGAGGAACCTTTTGCCCAGATGCCTAATGATTTAATTGGTTTCATCCATGGTGAACCGGCTATATTGTCACAATTGCGAAGTCAACAAATTCTTATGACTTCCCTTGATGCAAGAGTTCATCCACCACCATTCTTTCAACCAGGTGGAAAATATAACACTAATTTTTCTGAGTGTTAGAAAGAGTGAAAAACCTAATGGACTTGAGTTCTGATAAGCATGACAGGATTATGCTGACTTTGTGGGCTTCTGAAATTACAGGGATCTTCATCTATTAGTGGTGAATTATTTTCTTGTTTTCTGAAGCAAAACTCTGTTCTAATATTTAAGGATCTTTTCCTTCCTTTTTCTTTTCTTCTTTTTTTTTTTTTTTTTTTTCTAAAGAAGAAAAATTAAAACTACCAGTTGATGTTTCCTGTAAGATTTTTTGTGACTTTCCCAGTTGATTTCATTCAGAATTAAGGCCTTTATTTTATTCTAATATTTTTCCTCTTTTCGGAGTGGGGGGGGTTAGTTCTCATCTGAATTCATTTATTTTATACTGTTTACAGGTTTCCAGCCAAATGGTCAAGCTCCAATCTCTAGTACAGACAAGCCATTGACGCCTCAAATTCGAAGTAATGGCATTGATGTTGCACAATTCTCACCTCCTCGGCGACTACGGACAGATGAAATCCCTCAAGTGGTCAATGATTTTAGACTTGCTGCAAGGAATGCTATAGAAGCTGGTAATTTGAATATAAATGTTTGTGGAAAGTTAAATTTGGTTTAAGCTTATGAAAGGTAAACAGTAGTTTATTGGCTGAATCTGTAGGAGAAAAACTTCTTACTGGAAAAGTGAAAAATTTATACTGAAGTAGTTTCATGAGTCATACTATCAATTTATCTTTAGTGAAACAAAGAATATTATAAATAATCATTATACTAACCTAATTTTGTAGCGGCTTGAATATCATTCACTCTTTCTTTTCTGATTTTGGAGTGAGGAGAGAAAAATAATCAGATATGCTAACCTTCCACTTGATCAATTAAGTTTCAAATGGCTTTGAAAACTTTGAGGAAAGAGAAGAAGAAACTGGTTTTGCACTTAAAAGACAAAAATTAGAAAAGAAAAGAAGGATGAGCTTTTGACAGAGTAAGTTTGTCTTTTTGTGTAACAACTGAGTTGTAAACTGACTTGGAGGAAATTCATTGAACCAATATGCCTTTTGGGGAACCCAAATGCCTGTGTTCATGTGCTTTTGCTCTATTGTTAATAATATACTTTTTACTTTATCAAAAATAAATAAGTTGAGTGACCTAAGAGCCAAACTGAATATAGGCTGGCCATGTCTAGTATAAGTAATGAAAGTTCTATTGATCCCTAAATATTTCTCTGATCTTTTTTCCTAATGATGCGACTATTGATGTGGCACAAATTTAAAAAACCAAACAAAAAAAATTCATGTGTTGATGTGGCCCTTGCCACATCATTAGGGATAAAAATTAGGAATCAATAGCATTATAGCACTACTCATAAGTAATTAAGGTCAGATGTCTAACTACAAGAAAAAGGAGTATTGCATGTTGTAAAAAGGAATTTTCTTTGCAGTGTCTAATGGATACACTGTTTTATGTAGAATTTTAAGTAAGTGTCAGTCTTCTTAAAAATTGATCAGTAAAGTAAACAAGAGCCACTGTCACAACTGATGGAATATAATTATCTTCATTTCCCAAAACTATAACACCCCAGAAGTTTTCCAAATTATATTTGTTAAGGAAGTGTGTAGAAATGCTATGTATCTCTTAAAAGAAATTGTGATTGAGGGAAGCAGTGCTGTAGGACGCAGCATATCATCACTATTATTACAATTCTGCTCCATGCCATAGAAATGTTTGCAAAATAATGCAATACATACATACCCAGTGCTACCCTGGAATGCAGTATCTAGAGAAATGAAAAGAGAGGATAAGGAAAGCTTCCTTATTTTGGAGAATTTTAGAATTTGTGAGCAACAAATCATCATTCTTCTGCTGCGAACACAAATATTATTGAGTTTTATCAAACTGTTTCAAGGATCTAATTTTTCATCATTTTTTTTCTCCCCTGAAATTGTTTGTTCAATATATAGGTTTTGATGGAGTAGAGATCCATGGTGCTCATGGCTACCTAATTGACCAGTTTATGAAAGACCAAGTCAATGATCGTACAGACAAATATGGAGGATCTTTGGAGAACCGTTGCCGATTTCCGCTGGAAGTAGTGGAAGCTATTGCTAATGAGATAGGAGCAGATAAAGTCGGAATTAGGCTTTCTCCCTTTGCAGATTATATGGAATCAGGGGACTCAAATCCAAAAGCTTTGGGCCTTTATATGGCCGAGGCCTTGAATAAATATGGCATTCTCTACTGCCACATGGTTGAGCCAAGAATGAAAACAGTTGGAGAAAAATGTGAATGCCCTCAGAGTCTTGTTCCCATGAGAAAGGCTTTCAATGGTACTTTCATTGTCGCTGGGGGTTATGACAGGGAAGACGGGAACAATGCTTTGGCTGAGAACCGTGCGGATCTTGTTTGTTATGGTCGTTTGTTCTTGGCCAATCCAGATTTGCCAAGGAGATTTGAACTCAATGCTCCTCTCAACAAGTACAACAGAGAGACATTCTACATATCTGATCCTGTTGTTGGTTACACTGACTATCCATTTCTTGAAACCGTTGCTTAGATTTCCGAACGGATGAAATTGGGAATCTAAGTTGTCTCACTATTGTTATCCATATTTTAAATCCACCCTTTTGATTGGTTGTTTTTGTATTGTATTTATAATTGAATAATTATATGAACAAAATAAAATTGAGGGACTATCCCACTCAGTGATAAAAATGGCTATAACTTTCATTTAATTTGTTGGTTATGCTTGTGCTATCTACTTGCAAAGTAGTAACTGTAGCTTGGTAGATACTCCAAATTTGCACAATATGCTCATTTTTTTAATAATTCCAAGCATATGTTCAATATGATTATCACAATAGATAATATCTGGTTTTTGGTTAAAATAAGTGTGATATTTGGAAATTGGAAGAATGATGTTTATGGGTTGAATCTGTTTCCATTGGTCATATGCATTTAAAAGATGAACTTTTGTTTTTAAAAAAAAAAAAAAAAAAAAAAAAAAACGATTGAACTTTTGGAATGCATAAAATGATAGTTGAGGGCCAATGAGATTGTGACTTCGATTCGTCTACCCTTACCTTAGTCCTAGGTTTCAGTTGGTTTGCCTCAATTTTTTTGAGTAGTGGTCCTCTTTTCACATAGAGCTCTGTTGGAAATAAATGATCAAATGTTTTCAAGCACGACCAAAAAAAAAAAAAAAAAAAAAAAAGGGAAGAAAGAAAGAAAGAAAGAAAGAAAGAAGAAAGGAGGTTGGCAAAGTTGGGTTTATGTGCATAATTATGTATACCTTATTTCTTATTTTATTATTATTATTTTTTTGCCAAGCAATGAGGTTTATGAACTGTTAGAGCCCGACTAATCTCCATCCCATGAGATCGTTTAACGTTCATGTTAATAGCCTTGACTGGTGGCTGGCTAAGAGAGATTGGTTAGTTTCGAACTCGGGATGTCTAAATTTACAGCTCACCCCTTTGCCGTCAAGCTAACTTTTGTTGGTTACTTTCTTTCTTATTTACTTATAGGTATTTAATGCTTTAAAACTTTGGTATACTTTTATGAAAATTTTTTCCTAACAAGTTATAGCTCATCACCAACATCACGCAAATAGCTCTCGAGTCAAATGACATGTCCCATCCTAATAGTGTAGATTTACGAAAATTAATTTCAGTTTCATGTAGATGCGTGTGTGAGTACGCATATTCTCCTATCCTTTAGCAAAAAAAAAAAAAAAAAAAAAAGCTATAGCTCATCATGTTGTTTTTGCATATTCAAACAAGAAAGAACATGTTTCGGCATAACAACTATTTTGTGTTGTGGATGCATGTGATAAAAGATTATCTTACGTGAATGTTATATTTAGTTTGACATTTTTTTTTCCTTTTTTGACACTCGAACTATCTTTTGGACAAGGTTGTATTGATTATATTGTGGTTTGGCCGTGGGACTGGATATTTGTAATTTGATTTGGACAAGTGATGTAATTTTAAGGATGGATGTATATATCTTGTTTTTCCTTGTTTTTTGTGAAGATAAGGCGAAATTCAAAACTTGTTGTAAAACTAAGAATTTAGAAAATATGTATAGATCAAATAAAATGAATAAGTGTATGGAGAGAATATCTCTTATTCTTTCATTAGGATGAGGTGTTTATGCCATATGCAATTCATGCCTTATATAGGCTTCAACCAGAATATAATACATGAGTGCAACACATAGAGAAAGCACTTAGAGGAAAGAAATAAACTGGCTAGCACTATGAATATAGAAAGGGGTGGTGGCATCCACCTACCCACATAGTTTATAACACTCTCCCTTCGATGTCCACCACACTTAAGACAATGTGCCTCATTAAAACCTTGTCAGAAAAACCCAATTGGAAAAATCTAATGAAAGAAAAAGAGTACAACATTTTTTGAATCTTAGAGTAGTGTTGGACGCACTAAAGAAAAAGTGCTTCATTAAAACCTTGCCAGAAAACCAGTGGGACAAAACTTGGTCGATCGAAAGAAAAAGAGTATAGCGTGCATATGTCCAAAAGTGAATTCTCCCCCTGATAAGAAGATAAGGTATCAACTTGATTGATTGCAAACTCGACGCATTCCAATTTTGTGCACTATCATCTTGAATACTACTATTGATAGTACTTTAGTGAATAAATCTGTAAGATTATTTCTTGAACATGTCTTGCTTGACATCAATATCACTGCTCTTCTGGAGTTCATATTTATGCGCTTTATAGGATCACCTTTGATACAACTTCCTCTAATCTGTAGTTTTACAGAAGCAGCATAAAATATGTTTAATACCATTCCAGTGTTGTCGAGTTAGAGTAGAGCTGAATCCTACTAAGAAGTTAACTAAAAATGATGTATAAGGGTTAGTGCATTGTGCTAGATATAACAAATCGCCTATTACACTAAGATATGGTACTTCAGGACTAAGTATCATTTCATTATCTTTTTTGGGGTGAAATTGATCTTTCTTAATATAAAGAGATTAAATTATCATGGGAGAACTTAATGGATGTGATTTATCCATATTAAGATGTTTCAATACCTTTTTGGTATGATAAGGATTCCGTTTGATTTATGCTCGAACTATAGGCCGAGACAGAAACAGAGAACACAAATCTGGAAGGGAAAACACAATTTGCAAGAAAAACAAGAGAAAAAAGGTCTCCAAATGGCTTCTGAAATTTCCATTCCTCTTCTCACTCCTTACCAAATGGAAAAATTCAATCTCTCTCATAGGTATGTGTGTATTTATGTTCCCAATTCATTTTCCTGCATTTTCTTTGATATTCTCCTTATGAAATGTATTTGGATTAGCTGGGTGTTTGTATTATCTGTGGTTTACACTTTGATTCATATTATGGCTGATTACTGTGATTTTCCTTAGCCCTCCGTTTGGTTTATGAGAAAATGGAGTAAAAGTAAATACATTAGATTGTGCATCATAGAACTTTTCATCATTTGGGAAATCTAAACAACAAAAATATAACATTTAAAATCTTATTTCTTCAGTCTACTTTGCATCCAAATGAGGGTAAATATATATATATTTTTCATTTTTGTTTATTGCTGTAGTTATGCGCAGAACAGGTGTTCGGGAAAATCCCACAAGTATAGTCCTCTCTCTCTCTCTCTAACACGCACACATTATCTGATTCCAATCAATCAAGTAATCTTGTATCGGCGAATCCAACACTTACTCGTTTTCATTATCTTCTTGATCAGGATATATTTCTGTTTGGTTGGCCTTAAAAGAACCAAGAAAAATCTCCCTCCCCAATTGTTGAGTGGATCTCGGCTGCTAAGAACAAGTGACCCATTTGACTTTTTTTTTACCACTAATTATTATCAAATATCTTTGTAGTTCTATAATGAGAGTGTTTCTTTTGGCTTAACATTTTTATGAATATCTATGGAGTCATTCTTTAGGTTTGCAGTTGTCCTCAATGTTGCTGGTGGAGATGACACAATTTTATGACTCCACTTCTCTATGATTGAAAGCAAACTGGTTCAGTCTTTCCTTTCCCTCCTACCAGATCGAATATCCAAATCATACTTGAAATCCATCTCAATTCATTTGTGACCTTCCTATACCTCCGTATGTGTAATCATATAAAATAAACATCATCAACTCTATACTTGACCAATTCTTCGGATTATCTGGTCCAAGTTAATTTTCTTAAAATTTCCATATTTCATATTCCATCCATTACAAGATCCTTCATTTCATTTTTTATTTTTATTGTTTGATTTTATTCTTCTTCTTGTTACTATTATTCTTTCCTTAATGTCAGTCTCATCCCAAACCCCTCATCTTCTTGTTGTTGTAGTCCTGCTTTGTCTTTTATGGCGTGTATAGTAAAAATAGCAATTTCCCTGTTGCTCTATCAGCCAGCCATCCATTCTTTTTGTTTTTTTTCCCCTGTAAATTATTGTTGTAAAGAGAGCATTTTCATTTTAAGTTTGTAGAATTGAAACATGGGTTCTTCATCGCATATCTGGTTATGGAGTACATGCACATTGCTGCCAGAACATAAAGCCGGATAAATTAGATACCTCGGAATATCTGTTTAAGCCTGCTAAAATATGCTGTCCCATACATTTTTCACCTCCTGTATGAACAGTGTAACCTCTTGGACAAAAACACCACCTTTGGTAGTACCCAAATGAAGAAGAGCACTAGAAATGCTTTTGAAGCAAAGGTCAACAAGTTGGTCTACTTGTGCCGGGTTGGGACTTGGGACTAGGAGCAGACATGTCTTGCCCAGTGTACCTGTAAATCAAGCGTAGGTTAGCTTTGGATGCTGCAGGCCTTCTAATGGTTTGGAGCAGTCACTTTTGATGGCTAAGTTAAACATGATATGCTCTCACTGCCATGAACTTTTCTTTCCTTTGTTAAACACTATTGCCAAATTCCTAAGTCCTAACCTGTTCTCTCGCACAATGGCGGACCCAGGAATTCAGTCTTAGAAGGTCAAGAATCAAGACTAACGATAAGTTTAAATTTTTTTTCCCTGCTTGACAATTACAATTAAAATAGTGAATTGAAGATAAATATACATACTCAAAAACTTATTGATATTTGAACAATGCCCCCACAACCTCAAGAAGACTATTCACTATGATTTCTCCTACTTTGATTTCTCTACTTTGATTTCTCCATTTCCTATGTTAACAAACCAAGCTATAACATAGACCAACTGACCAATCTGTGAATATCACAACCAAGTTATCAGCTGTAAATATAAAAATTGCGAGTCAAAGATATGAAATCAGCAAAATTAGGGCAGAAAAATGAAAAAATATAGGGTTTAATGTTTGCGTAGGGTAAAAATTGAAGATATCAATTAATGGAAGGGTCAAAATAAAAATAAAGTGGGGTCAAATAAGACTTCAGAGGGTCAAAATATATTTTAAGGGTCAAATTTAGAAATATTATAAACTTAGTATACAAAAAAACAAATAAAAAAATCTTAGGAGGGTCACTTGAGCCCCCTCACCCCCCCCCCCCCCCCCTCCCTCCGCCCCTGCTCTTGCACATGGAATATGCTCCCCTCATCATAATTAAAGAGGAATTTTGAAATTTTTTCCTAAATTAAGGATTATCAAGTGTTCTTCACTTCAGCAGAATAGGCGTTGAGAAGCTTAGAAATCTAGAGAACAAAACAACAAAAAATAAAAGAGACAAGAATTAGCTATTCCATATAGCTTAATAATGAAGAATGTGTCCTTAGCATTTACACCTGAAAGGTTTATCGAATTACTGTACTGGATCTACCATAAAATGGCTTATTTTTAAATTAATTCTGGAGTGAAATGTTATATAAATTAATCTTTTTAGTTTTACTTATTTTTGTAAAAAGGATTTTCCTATAGTGTTTTCTCTGTCTGTCTGTCTGTGTGTGTAAACAATTTTATACCTTCACATTTGCAGTGATGGTCCGTCTTTGTTAGTTATTCTTACTCAGAAGTTTGTCTAATATTATGTTCATGCTTGGATTTTCATTTTCGGGGGCACACTATACAAGGGAATTTATGGGAGCTAGTCAAATAATCTGTTTCAAGCTTCCTACAGGCCATTCAGGCATAATTCTACTAGTGTTATCAGTTCACTGTCTTCTTTTGCTGAGAAGTTTAAACACAATTATTTTTCTTTGGAGTTTGTATATCTATTACAATAAAGTTAGAATTTCTTGCACTTTGTTTTTTTCAGAATTGTCTTGGCACCATTGACTAGACAGAGATCTTACAACAATGTTCCTCAGCCGCATGCTATCTTATATTACTCACAGCGAACCTCGAAAGGGGGTCTTCTAATTGCTGAAGCCACCGGAGTTTCTAACACTGCCCAAGGGTACTCTTTTAGCAATAGTAGTTTCTCAACTTCGTTTCATTTTTTGAATGAAAAGAAATTATATATTGAGAAGATACTCCATTTCCTTGATAGTTTTATAACTTCATTTGATTTCTTATCTAAGATATCCAGATACACCTGGTATATGGACAAAAGAGCAAGTTGAAGCCTGGAAACCCATTGTAGATGCTGTTCATGCAAAAGGTGGCACAATCTTTTGTCAGATTTGGCACGTTGGGAGGGTTTCCAACCAAGGTATGGTCTTCAGTTGACAGCTCCTTAATGTCTTCTCTTTGATAATAGGATGCTGACGGCTAATGACTGAGCAATCATTTACAGATTTGACAGAGTTGAATGTTTTCAAGCATGCCTTAATTCACAAGAAGTGAATATTTAGTATTATTGTTTACTTTCCTTCCATGGAATCTTTTAGCTTTGTTAAATACTCATATCAAGAAGTTTGAAATGTGAGATTTAGACCAACTCCCCAGATCTAGAATGGCCTATTTAAAAATTTCTTTTCTTCTGTCCTTTTCCCTTTTCGTTACTTCCATGTTTGAAAAGCATATAAATAAAATTCCAATAAATATACTTTTAATCCAAACAAATAACCCTCTAAACTATTAAATTATGACACTTTGCCCCCTTCTATTAGTGCATTCTTAGAAAATATAATAAAAAATGGTCACATGAATGGGCTGTGATTATTTTATCCTTTCGTATTGATCGTTTTACCTTTATTGAATTTTTTGTTACACGTGAAATGAATATTTTACCAGTCCATGAAAGTTGAGGGTAGTAACGTTGTTGAAAGATTTTGGGTGGGGATTGGTTAAGCCATGAAGGTTGGAAGCTGCTGCAATTCCAGAAATAAGCTGTTCTTGCAGCAGCTATTCCTTGGTCTAACGGCAACTATTTTATGGTTTTGAATGCTAGGGTTAAGGCTTAGAATTTAAATAGGGGTTAGGGTTACATAACGTAGGGTTTTAAGGCTTTTAATGATTGAAAATAAGGATTATTGGTGGTTTTAAAAGAAAATACAGCAACATCGAAAATTAAGAAGAGGAGAAGAAGAAGAAGAAATAATATAAGAATAACTCGTAGATCCCTTAGGCATCACACCTAGAGTCCTATTGGCATCATATGCACTGGTGTAGGCAAGGGGGGCATGGGCCCACACCATTTTAAAAATTAAAATTTTGCCTTAGATTTTATGATATTTATGAAATCGCCCCACAAATTCACTTTTATTAATATTTATTTTCTTATGGAAGCCCAGTAGCCCACCCAAGTGTCCAAGACCCAACTCAAAAGATGAAGAAGCGTTGGAGACAGTTGTAAAGATCTTGATTTCTTGAATAGATGAATAGAAATATTTGATAGTATATGCATGCTAGATGTATTGGGGTTACTAAAAGAATTAGTCTTCTCTATTGTGATAGGAAAGCGCTCTAAAGTTCAGTTCAGTGGAGACCCACATCAATGAAAATTTACATTTTTGTTTTTCAGTAGTCTACAAATTTTCTTTGATGATGTTATTGTTAATTAGGGGAAAGAAAAAGAAATTTGTGTGAGGTTTTAGTTAATTAATTTCTTTAGCCACTAAACTAAAAATCTTTCCCATTAAAGTAGAATTCTGGATCTGCCACTAATCACATGTTGGGTTAGGGTTGCATCACCCAATCCTTCAAGAGAATTAATGCTGGTGGAAACTTTTGTAAATTTCATTACATTAGAAGAGAGACTTACAAGCATATATATAGAGCTCTAATAAGGCCTATTCTTAATGGCAAGCCAAGCCTTGATTAGGAGTTGGGATTCGATGCTGAGGTGAAAAACTTGGCACTGTGCTGGGCTAAGGGATGGTGACACCTCAGCACTGATGTGCAAATCAACGTGCGGCTCAGATCATAAGTTCAAAAAGCACTCCCATTAAGGCCGTTTTGGTAATTTCAGCAGAGCTTTTTGAACTTGTGACAGTGACATGTAGATAGTTTTCAAAATTTATCCTGAAATGATGACACCAACTGCTTTACTTTAATAGTATCCAATCACAGTAGGCCACGTAAGTGCTACTTCACTAACGGAGTGCTCTAATCATATCAGTGAAAAAGCAGGTGTAATATACCACACATGTCCTTAGACATTCTTCATCGTGATGACTAAAGTGGCCTAAAGTGTATCAACTGTCATGATGTTATTGGTATTGATTTAGATAAAATTTATTGGTGACATCCTTCGTATTAAATTCTCATTTTTATTTGAGAACATTTTCTTTGGGAAGAAAACAAAACCTAGTAAAACATTTGTGAATGCATATTTAAACTTTTATGGGTTTCTGATTTTTCTATGTTGTTGGTTCTAACTGCTAAGGATAGACTTTAGAATGCCAGCTTGTGGACTTCCTACCAAGTCCAAAAGGATAAAACCTGCTCCATGCCAATTTCATGTCTCCTCCACTTTGCTAGTAGATCACATATAAGGTCATCTCAGAAACTTCTTTTCTAAGAGGCACCTTTTTCCCAGATGCCTAATGATTTAATTGGTTTCATCCATGCTGAACTGGCTATATTGTCACAATTGCGAAGTCAACAAATTCTTGGGACTTCCCTTGATGCAAGAGTTCATCCACCACCATTCTTTCAACCAGGTGGAAAATATAACACTATTTTTTCTGAGTGTTAGAAAGAGTGAAAAACCTAATGGACTTCTGATAATCATGACAGGATTATGGTAACTTTGTGGATTTCTGAAATGACAGAGGATCTTCATCTATTGGTGGTGAATTATTTTCTTGTTTTCTGAAGCAAAACTCTGTTCTAATATTTAAGGATCTGTTTTTTTTTTTTTCTAAAACAGAAAAATTAAAACTACCAGTTGATGTTTCCTGTATGCTTTTTTGTGACTTTCCCAGTTGATTTCATTCAGAATTAAGGCCTTTATTTTATGCTAATATTTTTCCTTTTTTTGGAGTGGGGGGGTTAGTTATCATCTGAATTCATTTATTTTATACTGTTTACAGGTTTCCAGCCAAATGGTCAAGCTCCAATCTCTAGTACAGACAAGCCATTGACACCTCAAATTCGAAGAAATGGCATTGATGTTGCACAATTCTCACCTCCTCAGGCGACTAGGGACGGATGAAATCCCTCAAGTGGCCAATGATTTTAGACTTGCTGCAAGGAATGCTATAGAAGCTGGTAATGTGAATACAAATGTTTGTGGAAAGTTAAATTTGCTTTAAGCTTATGCAAGGTAAACAGTAGTTTATTGGCTGAATCTGTAGGAGAAAAACTTCTTACTTGGAAAAGTGAAGAATTTATACTGAACTAGTTTCATGAGTCATACTATCAATTTATCTTTAGTGAAACAAAGAATATTATAAATAATCATTATACTAACCTAATTTTGTAGTGGCTTGAATATCATTCACTTTTTCTTTTCTGATTTTGGAGTGAGGAGAGAAAAATAATCAGATATGCTAACCTTCCACTTGATCAATTAAGTTTCATATGTGTACGGAGAAAAATCCGGACAGTCGGTAGAGCGCTTCAAGGAAGATGGTCCGACGATCCGAAGCGCTAAGTTATGGAGGTCAGAGAGAACTGCAGAAGCTAAGATAACTCCCTGATGTACAGTAATGCTCGATTGGCTTAAAATGAACAGTGGTGCTAGGTGGCTTGCAAATAGTGCCGTTCGATTCTCCAGTGGACAGTAACCTGAAAACAAAGAAAACCATCAACGGAGGCCGGGTGTTGTCCGGCCTAAAACCCTCCGACGCTCAAGTCAATCTCAGTGTTGAGAGATAGAAAGAGAGCAATGAAAAAGGGAGAATCTCTAGGGTTTTGTGCCGTTGTGAGACTTACCTTCTTTGATGTGAATAGTGTTCCTTTTATAGGAAGAAACTAGGTTTTGGATTGGGTTAGCATTCTCATCTGACCATGGTTAGTTCAGGGTTCCGAACTAACCGTGGTTAATCCAGGGTTTTAGGTCTGATCAAGGGTACTCTGGAGCCTCAAGACTAATTGTTGGCTCTGCTCATTCCTGACTTGGTTATCAAAAGCGTGTTTTGACCCCAGCCAGATTTCCCTTGTCGGATCTAAGAGGTAGGACAAATTCGATACACGTGAGAGGCATATGCTCGTGTGGCTCGAAGGCATTTATTCGTCCGAGGGCAAACTAGACCGAGGGCACTCTGGATCAAGGGAATCAAGGACTGAAGGAATTGCTGACCGAGGTCATGTGGACCCGAAGACAGTGTTTGGGGACTGAGGGGACCCGACTATCTCGGGCATACTACCGAAGGATTACACGTGTCAGGATCTCATACGTCGGTCGCAAATAACCCACACAATATGGCTTTGAAAACTTTGAGGAAAGAGAAAAGAAACTAGTTTTGCACTTAAAAGACAAAAATTAGAAAAGAGAAGAAGGATGAGCTTTTGACAGAGTAAGTTTGTCTTGCTGTGTAGCAACTGAGTTGTAAACTGACTTGGAGGAAATTCATTGAACCAATATGCCTTTTGGTGAACCCAAATGCCTGTGTTCATGTGCTTTTGCTCTTTTGTTAATAATATACTTTTTACTTTATCAAAAATAAATAAATAAATAAGTTGAGAGAATTTTAGAATTTTAGAATTTTAGAATTTTAATAAGTTGGTGAATTTTAGAATTTGTGAGCAACAAATCATAAGTCTTCTTCTGCTGCGAATACAAATAGTATTGAGTTTTATCAAACTGTTTCAAGGATCTAATTTTCCCTAATGTCAGACACATTCTAAGTTGCTAGTCTTTGTTTTTTTTCTCCCTTGAAATTGTTTGTTCAATATATAGGTTTTGATGGAGTAGAGATCCATGGTGCTCATGGCTACCTATTCGACCAGTTTATGAAAGACCAAGTCAATGATCGTACGGACAAATATGGAGGATCTCTAGAGAAACGTTGCCGATTTCCGCTGGAAGTAGTGGAAGCTATTGCTAATGAGATAGGAGCGGACAGAGTCGGAATTAGGCTTTCTCCCTTTGCAGATTTTATGGAATCAGGGGACTCAAATCCAAAAGCTTTGGGCCTTTACATGGCCGAGGCCTTGAATAAATATGGCATTCTCTACTGCCACGTTTTTGAGCCAAGAATTGAAACAGTTGGAGAAAAATGTGAATGCCCTCACAGTCTTGTTCCCATGAGAAAGGCTTTCAATGGTACTTTCATTGTCACTGGGGGTTATGACAGGGAAGACGGGAACAATGCTGTGGCTGAGAACCGTGCGGATCTTGTTTGTTATGGTCGTTTGTTCTTGGCCAATCCAGATTTGCCAAGGAGATTTGAACTCAATGCTCCTCTGAACAAGTACAACAGAGAGACATTCTACACATCTGATCCTGTTGTTGGTTACACTGACTATCCATTTCTTGAAACCTAAGTTGTCTCACTATTGTTATCCATATTTTAAATCCACCCTTTTGATTGGTGGTTTTTGTATTGTATTTATAACTGAATAATTATATGAACAAAATAAAATTGAGGGACTATCCCACTCAATGATAAAAGTGGCTATAATTTTCATTTAATTTGTTGGTTATGCTTGTGCTATCTACTTGCAAAGTAGTAACTGTAGCTTGGAAGATCTACATAATATGCTCATTTTTTATAATTCCAAGCATATGATTAGCTCTAGCAAGAAGCCATATAAACTCACCTAACTGATTGCAGGTCAAATAATGAAAATATTAATACAGCTGTTTTCATTTTTAGGCTCTTTTGATCTATTTATTTATTGATGAGATGGAAGAACTTCGGGTTTTTTTTTTTTATTTTTCTTTTTTTTTTGGTGGGGGGGGGGGGGGGTTGGATTTTTTTGGCTGTTACAAGTGGTTTTTGGAGCATTATCCCATACTGATTCCACACTATAGTAATTTTATTTTATTATTTTGCTTTAAAATTGTTAATTCATGCAAAAAACAGATTCAGTTCTATACGCATAATCTCAACTTGAGAATCTAATCTTTGAAGCTAATACTAAGAATGATCTCCCGCCTCAGATGTAGACTAAAAAAATGCATTTTTTAGTGATCTCCCTACCGCAGATGTAGACTTTAAAGAAGCAATTTCCCCCCTCCTTATTTATTTATTTATTAAAATATCACAATAGATAATATCTGGTTTTTGGTTAAAATAAGTGTGATATTTGGAAATTGGAAGAATGATGTTTATGGGTTGAATCTGTTTCCATTTGTCATATGCATTTAAAAGATGAACTTTTGTTTTTTTGTTTTAAAAAAAACTATTGAACTTTTGGAATGCATAAAATGATAGTTGAGGGCCAATGAGATTGTGACTTCGATTCGCCTACCCTTACCATAGTCCTGGGGTTCGGTTGGTTTGCCTCAATTTTTTTGAGTAGTGGTCTTCTTTTTGCACAGAGCCCTGTTGGAAATAAATGATCAAATGTTTTCAAGCACGAGTACAAATGGGAAGAAAAGAATCCAACTAATCCCCATCTCATAAGATTGTTTAACGTCTAAGCTAATGGTCTTGATTGGTGGTTAGTCAAGAGAAATTAGTTGGTTGCGAACCCGGGATATCTGAGTTTACAATTCACCTTTTTACAGCCAGACCAACTTTCGTTGGTTACCTTCTTTCTTATTTACTTATAGATATTTAATGCTTTAAAACTTTGGTATACTATTATGAAAATTTTTTCCTAACAAGTTATAGCTCATCACCAACGTCACGTCAAGCTCTTGAGTCAAATGACATGTCCCATCCTAATAAAAGTGTAGATTTACGAAAATTAATTCCAACTTTATGTAGATGCGTGTGTGGATACGCATGTTCTCCTATCCTTTAGCAAAAGAAAAAAGAACACACACGCCAAAAAAAAAAAAATTAATAAAAAATAATGCTATAGCTCATCACGTTGTTTCTGCATATTCAAACAAGAAAGAACATGTTTCGGCATGACAACTATGTTGCGTTGTGGATGCATGTGATAAAAGATTATTATACGTGAATGTTATATTTAGTTTGACATTTTTTTTTATTTTATTTTTTCATTTTTGACACTTGAACGATCTTTTGGACAAGGTTGTATTGATTATATTGTGGTTTGGCCGTGGGCCTGGATATTTGTAATTTGATTTGGACAAATGATGTAATTTTAAGGATGGATGTATGTATCCTTGTTTTTTGTGAAGATAAATCGAAATTCAAAACTATGTAATTTGAATGCTTAGTTTTCATGTTGCCAAAGCTACAGTCTTAGCCCCCCACCCCTTCTTCTTTCGTTTTTTCCCCTTTTTTTTTTTTTTTTAATGACGAGAAAACCCTTCAAGCAAATCTCAAATTTATATAAGATTGCACAATACATATGGATTACATAAGTTTAAGGCTCATGAAAATCGTGAAATCTTGTATGAGTGGCTTTAAGAGGTTTATCAAGAGTTGAATTATGGACCTCTACTTTCTTAGGCATAGTCCCTTAGCAAAGAAAAAGCTTATATGTAACTGTGATACAGCTGATATGGTATGACAAGTCAATGAAAGTGGAATGAAATAGAATTTTCAGAGTACTTTTTAGCCCACAATCTCATGTTGTTTTGCTTCCATTGGCATGTGGAACCACGTGACAATGTCAAACTCACACTTACATGGAAGACTCACTCCTCTTACAAACTAAGCTACCCCTTGGGCTTTCGGCCTTTTTCTTACCCAAAAAAAATATATATATAATTAATTAATTAATTAATGATGGTAAAAAGACAAGTGGATAGTGGATATAGTGGATACACATCCCTGTGTCTTTTTTGTGAAACACACCTTAAAATTAAGCTATGTTTGGATAAGGAATTTTTAAATAGAATTTGTCTTTGAGATGGAATTTGTAAAATTTTTATAAGGAAATTTCTTGTAAAAATTTTACAAATTACAGTTAGAAATTCCTTATCCATACATAACATTAAGCAATTCTAATTCAACCCCACCCCCCCCCCCCCCCCCCCCCCAAAAAAAAAAAAAGAAAACCCAAGATTTGGAGATGCCCTTGTCAATGGCATGGTAAGTGCGTGATCTCAGATTAAGGATAGAGCTTGATTCTATTAATTATTAAAAAAAATAAGATATGAAAAGATAAAAAAAGATCTAGAGGCATCCATGCTGGTCACGGCGAGTACGCTATCTGTATCTTGCGTTGCAACTTTCTGGTTCATCTACCCTTGACATTGTCCTCGTCAGCTTTCTGTTTTTTTCTATAACTTGTTCCTTTTATTTTTGTTGGGAGCCTCAATTGGCACCCCCATACTTCTTTTCATCCCTCATTTCTTTTTTTCCCCTTTCAAAATTTGAAAATTTGAAAATTGCTAATTATACCCCCATTTATTCCCAAAATGTCCTTACCACAACATCACCGAACCCTAATTTCTCTTTTACCCCCATCAACCCCTTTTCTAGAACCTAAAAGTGAGAAACAAAGCCTCTTATTGTTGTCCCTGCTGGTCACCGGAATTGTTCACCAACCTTGTCCCTGTTAGTTGTCGGAATCGCAGCCATATCTCTTAGGCCATATTTGTTTGGTTGGAATGAAATAGAATTGGTGGAAATTGAATCTAATTCCATACTCAAAATAATCTAGAATGGAATGATATTGAAATAAACATTGCGGAATGAATATCATTATAATTCACTACTTCTATTTGATTCCATTCCCTTTTAATTATCTCATCCAAACATGTTGTTTGAATTGAATTGGAATGGGATTCCATTCCATCTATTCCATTCTCACCAAACAAACATAGCCTTACAGTGAATGATTATATATATACTAGTTATTGCACACATGCATTGCACATGGATTTTTTGTCAACAATAAAATGATTTAAAGATCATCAATTATTTTTCCTAAATAAACATAAAAACATTGATGCTTCTCAAGATCTTTTTAGCTTGAATAGAGATTGACCTTTTCATGTAGCATAGCCCCTCATCCAATGGTAATTATCTCTTCAATATTGTCCATATCGATTAAATATAAACTTTATTTATTTAAGGAAGGTTATGCGGCCATTTGTTCTTTAACATTTAATCCATATCAAGGGTGAAGATTTAAGATGTTAAGAAATTATTTATTACTCCGTAGAAGGTTTTGGTTCGTATACATCAAATGATCTAGAAAGAAATGCTAATACATAATGACACATAACTATCAAGAATTTTGACAATAACTTATTCATTGCTCACCAATTTTCTACACATCTACAATAAGAGACATATCAATGAAGAAGTTAAAAAGAGAATAATTAGAACCAAAATAAATGAAGAAAGTATACACTTAATCTCTAGAGAGAATTTAATTTGGTTGAATTGTTAACCATATGGCAAGTCTATTGTATCGTAGAAATTATATGCAAAAGAATAGACTAAATTTATTAATGAATTAGTAGTTTATATAATGTAACTTACACATCAACAAATTCTAATACATTTTGGATTACTTAAAGAATAAGTACATGCTAAAAAAGATAGGAGTCCTAACACCATATTACTATCATGGGATATTATTCCACTTCATTCAAATGAAATTTTACTACTACCTCTCTTCAACTTCTTTGTATTTTTTATTTTATTTATTTATTTTTTTGGCTGAAGAATTTATGGATCCCTACTTTGTAGCGAGACATTCCACAATGCATCATTGGAGCTCAACATCACATTAATTGAAACAACCAAATATAACATAGCACGAAAACTAATCTTAGGATTCAAAAAATGGGAGAAATTACAAATCAAAAAAATAAGGCAAGATGCCTCATCAAGAACATTTAGAAATCTAAGACCCTTGTTCTTCGGCCCATCCCTCAAATCACCCATAAACAGTGTAGTCTTGAGAAGGGAATTTTAATCTCCAAGAAAAAAGTAGAAAGACAACATGCATAGAGATTGAGCATTTTAAAATAAAAAAATAAAATGTATACCTCTTACAAGGGATTTTTTATCAGCAAGAAAAAATTAGAAAAAGAATGAGCATATAAAAATAGCTTTTAATTCCCATCGGATATTTCCAAGAGTAATTTTTCATCAAAAGAAAAAAAATAATTAGATGATTTATCACGTAAAATAAAAGGTTTAGCATTCAAACACAAAAGCATTTTAGCAAATTTCTTATGAAACTCTACCAATCAAATCAAAAGTAAATGAAAATACTTACAGCAAAAATAAAAAATACAAAACCAAAAACTTGAATAAAAAAAAGAAAAAGTGGAGAGAAGGTTGAAGCTACTCTTGATGGAAAAAGTAGAATTTACAATCCGGTTGTTTATTTATTATATACAAATTATAGTTTCCATTTCCTTAGAATTCCTATTTGGATTTAGTTTTATTTAATTATTATACGAATTATAGTTTCCTTAGAATTCTTATTAAGGTATGTGTTTTATATTGCTATATTTTCTATATATGCAGAAGGATAGTTGTATAGTTTCTTTAAAATTTTTATTAAGGTATGTGTTTTATATTACTATATTTCCTATATATGCAGATGGGTAGTGGTGTATTTAAAAATTAAAATAAGGGTATATTAGTCAATCAAAAGTTTTTCTCACATTCATTTTTTTATAGGTAGTATATATATATAGATATACAAAGAGTTAATCCATGATTTTGTCCTTTGGTTCAGTTTTATATACACACACATAGCTAGAACAAGTGAATCATATGTTTGAATTTTGGGAAAGAGGGAAAAAAACATGGATCGATGCGTTTAGTTCTGTAAAACGGAACGGATTTGGAGTGTATAGATGTAGATGGTCGAACAAGAGTTTTTGGTTCAGTTGTTGATGGTCAAACAAAATTGGTTGTTTCGGTCATCGATGGTCGAACAAAACTCTTTGGTTCGGGTTCCTATGGTCGAGCATAGATCTTTGGTTCAGTTTGAGGTTGCTGAACATTTCTAGCTTGTTCGATTGATGAAACCCAACGTATCCTTGAAAACTAATAAAGAATACCAAGACCATAAATCATTATTCTTTGCTTTCGATAGGATTTTTTTTTGGGGGGGGGGGGGGGGGGGGGGGGGGGGGTGGGTGCGTGATGTTTATAATTCTGTTTGAATGATGTTCGAAATCATTTGGCTAAACATGGTTTATTTGTTCAGTTTCATATAAATGAATATATGCAATATGTTCGGCTTTACAAAATCGTACATGTCGTGAGAATTATCTTCGCTAAAATCAGGGAAAAAAAAAAACAAACAAACAAACCAACAACAACAACAACTCCAAGTTTCAAAATGTACGCACCTTTTGGCTGGTAAGATTCATCTTGAATGACTATTTTCTCATCCATAACTCAAAAAATATGTAAAAAACCTAAAGTTTACTTGGATTCATGAATTTGGGTTATTAATTAGTGTTTATGAGAGCTTGAGAGTTTTCGTTTCTGAAGTAAAAGTTGATGAAGAGAGTTGGGGTAAAAGTTGATAAAGATAGTTGGGGTTCATTGTGTTGGTCTTGAGGGTATAGAGAGTAGTATGCCTTTTTTATTCTACTTACTAATGTCCTTAAATGTAAAATTGTACAAGGATAAAATTGTCATAATCATTTTTATTAAATTTGGGGGATGAAAAGGAAGTATGGGTGCCAATAGAGGTCCCCATTTTTTATTTCTTTTTGGTTAACTGGGGTCAAAGTCCAGAGCCCAAAACTTGTTTCTTGACTCTACCTTAAATAATGACCCGATTAAGGAAGTAGCAATAGTGGCTAGAAAAACCATTTCCGAGATTTGGAAAGCTTCAATCGAAGTTTCAATTAATTTGCTCAAAAAGAATTATAAATAAATAAAATAAAATTTAGGGTTTAAATATGCTAAAGAAAGCATATCCATTAGATTTCTTTTGTATTTGCTGAAAATTCTTATCTTGAAAAATATTCACACCAAAATTAAGATTTGAATCGAAAGAGATCGAGGAGTGTCCCAAGCTTCCAAATTAAAAATATTCACAGCGACTGTTTTTTCAAACACCAAAATTATCCATGAATATTGGCAGGCCATTTTGGCTACTTCAGAACCTCATGCATTTCCAGATCTTCCATCTCCATTCTAGCAGCTCTACTCTGGAGCCAGACTTGCTTTTATTGGATGACTAAATTTTTGATAGCAAAGAAAAACACAAATTTGCAGTCAACTCATTTTTTTTTTTTTTTTTTTTTTTTTTTTTTTTTTTTTTTTTTTTTTTTCTCACTCTAGTGAACAAATTATTTTGAGTATCCTCAATTCAATTATACCAAATTATTATTCTCTTGAGATCCTTTTCCTCAGTTTTCTCTGCAAATAATCACTTAATCAGAGGGTGAGAAAAAATGCAAACATATTAGCAGAAACTTAAATGAAATGCAATATCATAACGTCATTCCCTCCTTCACCAAACAGGGAATTTTATTTTATCTATTTTTGTAATTTTGAATCACAGATTTTCAATATTTCTGACAATAAAAAAAATTAAATGTCTACTAAATAGAGCCAAGTACAACATTTTTGCACAATGAGGTGACCTAGTTTTCCAAAAAGCCAAAACACATACAGAGTAAAGCATAAGTCTTAAATTCTAATTTTTCTCTCTTTTCCTCAATTTTCATGGCAACCAAGCTGGGAGTACGTGAAAAGCGAATGTAATTGAAAAATGTTGAAAAAACATCATACAGCAACTTCTCTTCTTGACTGATTGAAATGAGTAAGAAATCAGGAATAAAGCCCCAAGTTTAAAGACTAGGGAGATGAATATTCTCATATAGATTTTCTATAGATCTATCGAAAACAATATTAATGCAAATGGACATGATTAATTACATCGGTATGGATTGATTTACTGTTCACCAAGTACAAATACCCTAAAAAATTACAACCAAAAGAAGAAAAATAAAAATAAAAAGAAAAAACGGTCAGTATCATCAATCTTCAGGAACCAGTACATCAAAATCACTTACAGTCCACTCAGCAGTCTCCCCTGCAGAACTAACATATATTTCTGTACCAACGTTGATTGAAGACCACAACCGCCTTGCTGGTTTTGTTCCTGGATCCTGTGCAAGATAACAGTTGAATGACCCCTATTAACTCTCTATAACATGCAAATTTGAGCACAATAACAAAATTTGTTAAGCAAAAAAGAAGTCAAATTAATGGAGAAATAGCTAAACTAAGAAGGACATTCACGGTTATAACCATTGGGAGTGGGTTGTGAATTCCTTCCCTACTATCAGGAAAAATTAAAAAAAGAAAAAGGAAAAAAGAAAGGATTGGAGGTGACTGCACTTCGAAATGGTCTTATTCTTGCACAAGAAAAAAGAAAGGACGTTCAATAAGGATAGAATTTCTTCGTAATCTAATGGTATAATTGTTGCTCCCTATTAAAGAACGTTGTGCGATCAAGTCCAGCTTTTTCAACCCAAATTGATAGGTGATACTACATTAGCAGCATTCTTGTGTGGGTTGTTGCAGAGACCCACTTGTTGAGGGCATCCATCTGCCAAACCCACAACACTACCCCCCCCCACCCCTGGTGGGTGGTCCTTGTGTGTGTGTGTGTTTTTTTTTTTTTTTTGGGGGGGGGGGGGGGGGGGGGGGGGGGGGGGGTGTGTGGGGGTGGAAATTAACTAAAAAAAGGTCATCCAATTTATATGAAGTAGCAAGGCAAATATATACGAAATATATATAGTAAATTACTAATCTTCTATGTGAACTCCCTAATGAAAATGTGCAGAAGAAAAAAATCACCTGGTAGAAATATAAACGACTGGAGAGAGTCCCCACATCAAGCTCCCAGGTCCTAGAGTCCCCAACCCATCCATCTCCTTTATTTAAAGGATAGCCATGCACGGCCCACTCAGGATGTGGAAGAATTTGTACCAGTTCCTGTGCTTGTGGATTGCTATATGGGTCGCATATATCAAATGGTTTCTCTAAATAGTTTGCATTTCCCGGACTGCAGTATAGATGATAAGCAGAATATGGGAACTGGGATGTATTGTTTCTATATATTATCTCACCAGTAGAACTAACATGGTAGGGCGGGCAGGAGACGAGGTTATCTGGGCGGCACCAGCTTGTAGTTGCTGGGTTTATGATCATCTCACTGTATCTAGTAACATCTGTCAGAACATCACCATCGCATGAATCTCCATTGTTCTTCCAACAACTTCCTATGTCGAGGAGATAGAATTGGCTATTGGGACCTCCTCCACGTTTAACATCAAGTGTTAATTTCACCTTAAAGTCTGGAGACTCTGGCAACTTAAAGAACAAATGCAATTAAAAAATAATATGCATCAGACATGGGCCTTCATAAATTCAATTTAGCAATTTAAGTCCTTGAAGTATTTTTTTTATTTTTTATTTTTAAATGTCTGTGGATTTTTATGAATCTTATATAACATACATTGACAGACTAAAAATATAAGGGACAATATCATAAGACAACCCTGATTTTTTAAAGCATGTATGGAAACACAAGATTTTACAGCCAGCAATCAATAACAAATTATAAATTAGAAAATAAGAGAACATGTACAAGGAATGGACCTTTCTCATTATGCCACAACCATTATAGTGATAGCCTCCATTAAATCCCTTTGTAGCATCGGCACGTAGATACAACATAAGCCAGGGATACTTTGAAGATGTTGTCAATCTTTGTGAGATAATCCAACTCCCTGTGCTCATATTCTTCTGCCATGAGACTGAGAAGTAGGAGTTCTTCCCTACACCTTTGCTCAAATTGGCATCAAGGTCGTATGTTCCGTAAAATCCTCCTGTTAAAGACATTGTTTGATCCCCAAAAGAAACCACTGTCGAGCGATTATGGTACACAAGTGGCTGATTCATACATCCTTCGCCAAAACATGGAAATTTTCTATCTGTCACTATTTTGCTCACTTTCTTGCCATTTTCAGGACAAAGTGTAGTGTTTTTGTCAAAGTTTCCATTCTTGAGCATAATCATCCAAAACTGCCATGGTTCTGAAGAATCATGCACCTCACACAAAGAAGCAAGATAGAATTCCTTTTCCACAGCATACAGATCAGGATCTGTGTAAGATGTAAAATCCGTAACAGGAAATATTTCACCAACCCCTAAACTGTTGTCTGATTCATTTACTTTGTGATGCACTTCACACTTGTTCCCATCCCGAAGAAGGGTTCTACCAAAAATATCTGATGATTAAAATAAAAAACTAACAAGGATTATTGATAATGTTACGTCAAAGGTGCTCATTACTTCACATGAAAAGCTATTTCAATTTTTTGAAAATATAATTAAATTGCATTAGACATGAGGTCTTAAACTACAGCTTATTTAATCTCATATGTCTATACATGCTGACACTGATGAACAGATCAGCATTCTCAATGCTACCATGAAGACATTTTTCCAGATCAACTAAGGGTTACATGATATAAAATTTCAAATGATTAATCACCTGATCTGACCTTCCAAAAAAGAAAACAAAATCAGGCAAGGAGAACAAAGAACGGGCAGTGTCAGATATTCAATATAAAGAAAACATCAAGGAACACCAAAAGGAACAACCAAAGGAATCAGCTCTTCATAAATATGCATAGATCTATATGTTCCTACAACCACAAATTCACACCCCTAATAAAATATTACTCCATTTCCTGATCAACAGACCAAAAACTATGTACACACGTTAATATTCTAAAGCAGGCAAATAAACAGATTAAGAAATTCAAATCCAACCAACTCAGTCAATAATACAGTTAGCAACTAGTTTTAATCAATGAAACTTATACGAGATTGGATAAACCAATAAACATGCATCATATCACCATTCCAAAAGAGAATGAAAAAAAGAGTCCACCCATCCAAAAAATATGTGACACAGTACAAGAAACTAATGAAGTGAAACAAATAATTTTTTTTTTTCAAAGAAAAAGAAAATAAAAATGGATTTAGGAAATATATAAACATCTTTAGCTAAACCTTTATCTGTTACAGCTGAAATGAGTCAGTGAGACCCAAATCAAACACATTGTTTCAAGACTTTGACAGCAAGAACTTCATGAAATTGTAATCAATAGGCAATACAACACTGCACAACGTCCACATTTTTATACATAATTTGTAGGAAAATAACCAAACCTTACCGCACAAATTACGTTGTTTTCACTAAATGTTACGTTGTTGATGAGAAATTGAAGGAAAAGAAAAGATATTACAATTTTAATCTTACATATTCCATGATTGTATCATTTGGCTTAATTGAGATGGCTAATTCCATTGTTTGGAAACAAAACAACAGATTCAATGACCCATTATGTAAAATGCTTCTATTTGAATTTCTTGCTTGGTACCAAAAATAAAAATAAAATCTTGTTTTTTCCTTTAATTTGTTTTTCTCCACATTCTCAGCTACCAAAAAGAGAATGAAAATTTATCTTTAATAGATTAAAAAAAAAAAAAAAAAAAAACCAAAGGATGAAGAATGAGTAAGAAATTGTGATAGCATACCAGTGATCAATGGACAGTACAAATCAGCACAATCAGCCAGCCTGGGGCTCCCCATGTTGGGTGCTTCCATCCCAACTTCATTGCAGAAATTCCAAGCTTCCAACCCAATTCTCACATTTGGGTTCTTCATTTCTGGGTCTCCAATTGCAGACATGTACTTGTCTGAGGCAAATGCTGGCAAAGCCGAATCCCAATGAAAGATCGCAAGGAGAAGGAGCCAAACTACAGACGGAGAGCCCATAGTTGATATTCCACAAAAGGAAACAGAGTTCGTTCGTATGCCGGATCCTGTTGATTTTTACGAGAAATTGTTGCCCAAGAGTAGAAGAGACACACACTGTCCTCTATTAATTACAGGAAAGTGGAGGGTTTAGGAGACAGATGGGTTTTGTGTAGTTTGATGATAATCCATGAAAGCCTACCGAGCTACCTGAAGATAATTGTGAAATCCATGGTGGATTTGTCGTTTCCCCAGAAGTTGACACGTGTTTACGGCATCAATCTTGCCGTGCAGTTGTGGCGAGAGAGAGAGAGAGAGAGAGAGAGAGAGAGGAGAGGGGGGGGGGGGGAGGGCTCTGCTTCGAAGCAAAGTTGTGGCTTGTGTGCATATGACGTCAACACTCGATCAGTATGATCTCACAACTGCCTCGAGAAACTGTTGTCCAAACTCCATGTCAACCTCAATAGGGCCAAATAATGGGGGGATTCATCATTTTATAGGACTTGTTTAATAAATTAGTCAAGTAATATTTCACATAACTCATTCAATTCATTAGGTATTTTTTTTCTGACAAAAATACTCTTACCTCTTTACTTTTCACTGGTTCTAAAGGCTCACAACCAAAGTCTTATCATCCAACTCACCTAACTAAATGCAAAATGAGACCTTAGGGGTGTGGAGCTAGATGGCACCGTTAACGATTCCATCTTAGATTTATGGGTTTGGTGAAAGAAAGATGGGTACAAAAGCATTGAGTTTTGAATTGGAAAATAGGTTTGGGTGTAGGTAAGGAGGAAACACGGGCTAGGAAAAAAAGGTTTAGAAGATGATTAGTGGGCTTTGCGAAGGTTGCATGTGAAAACCAGGTTTGGGGGTTGGATTATGATCTTATGGGTGGTGGGTTTTGGGTATAATTGTTTAGCGAAACATCTTTACTAAGGTGGAGAGAAAGGTCGGTGAACATTCATTAAGGTCGAGTTTTAAAGTTTTCCTTTAAAATGGTGAAGTTAATACTTCAGAACTTTTATTAGTTTTAGAAACAACGAATTAATTAGCTCCCCTTATCATTATTTTTTAGAACTATAAAAGTAAGAAATTCATATAAAACCCTTTTAAAATGAATTATCCCTAGTTTACTTGTTGAACGAAGTTTTCTATTGGTAAAAAAAAAAAAAAAAAAAACATTCTTCTTTTTACTGTAAAATTTTATAATTTTGCGAAATATTATATTAGATCATGTCAAATAGTAAATTTTACACTTTTACAATTGAACTATGCAAAATAGTAAAATTTTACTGTTTCAATTTTTTTTAATAATTATTTGAACAATATGGATCTTATTTTGAAGATGTTAACGAGTAGGTTTCAAAAATATAATATTTTTTTTTTTCAAAAAAAACAGTTAGGTATATTGCAAGTTATAAGTTTTTAAAAATTTGAACACTAAAAAACCAAGTTAATTACATAGGGTGCCCTTAATAACAAAAAAATAAGTGTCCTTACTAATAAAAAGGGTAAACTAGGGACTTGCTTTAAAAGAAGTTTCACATCATTGACTAATTGATTTAGAAAAACTTTTGTTTAACTATCTACTAATATTTTACCTAATTCTGGACTAATCACCAATTTTAAGGCGCTCACTTTCCTTCCTCTCATCCGCACACTTTTGAGAATAAGAAAAAGTGGAAATGAAGGGATTTTCAATCCTTCCTCCCCTCGCCCTCCTTCCTTTTCTCCCCCATATCAAACACACAAATCACCCTCCATTCTCCCACTTTTCCCTCAAATTAAACACCCCTTTTTGAGGGATAAGAAAAAATGGAAATGGGTGGATTCTCAATCCTTTCTCCCCTCTTTCACACCAAATAAAACAAGGGAGATTTGGCCTCAAGTCTATATTATAGGAGTTATGTAGGCATAAGGACATGGAGATTTCTTATGCGGTCAAGAGTCCAATGTGCAATAAATATACCAAAGTACCCCTTTAAATATAAATAATATTCACATAATTGCCATTTATTAATGTGACCCATTTATGAATAAAATCTTGCATTTCATTTGATTATGATCAAACCCTAAGATTGTGCTACAAATCTCAACCTATTTTTAGGCTAAAATATAGGACTTTTGTAATGTTCAAGACCTAAGGTCGTGCAAATCTAAATCATATTTTAAGGCTAAAATATAGGAATTTTGTTTGAAAGAGTTATAATTTTATAAAATGTGTAACTATTTTGATTATAATTATAGATAAGTAATAGTAAATAGATTTTAAGGCTAAAACAACATATTGAAATAAATTAAACAAATCTTCAAAAATATTGAATCGCACAAGGTTTTGCTTAGTAGATGCTAGAACAAATTTCACATGAGGCTTTTTAATGTAACTGTTTTCAATTTTCATTTTCATAAAACATAGGGAAATTAGCAATTACCCCTGATAGGGAATAGAGTTTAACAATAAACCCACCATAAGAATTTTTAACTCCATAACCCCTTAGTTTAATAGTTTTATTAGCTGTAAGGAAAAGAGATTTTAAAATCCGCACTTTGCCCTTTAAAAGGGTATAACGTGAGTTTTTGAAACGAGGGTTTGGTTTCCATGGAAACCTATCAAGGCCGACCAGTAATGATGACGACGGCAGTGGCTCTTCTCTGACATCAATGAATCTCCTCCTCCGATGACCAATAATAACGCCCCCTCTCTAACGACTGTAGCAGCGAAGGCTCTTCTTCGGTGTGGATGTTATTCTCTAACGTCAACAGTAGCTTCTTCTCCGACAGCTCTTCATTAAGGCCATAACCAGACCTTTTCTGATGACAGCCTTCTTCGAACTCCCTTTCTCTTCCACCGCCCTGCCATGGCTGTCTTCTTTTTATTCTTCTTCTTTTCATCCCCAAACTCTAGATCTATAGGGGTTTTTTTTTTTTTTTTTTTTTTTTTTTTTTTGTAACTCTAGATCTGTACATTTTTTGGGGGCTGCTAATGTTTTGAGTTTAATTCGTTGTAATGTTTTTTTAAAACGTAAAATAGCAAGTTGTTACTATGTTATTGTATAATTTTTCAAAGACAATAGTAAACTGTTACTATTTGGTGCATAATTTTTTCAAAGCACACAATAGCAAATTGTTACTATTATCTATATAAATTTTTCAAAGCACACAATAGTAAACTGTTACTATTGTCTATATAATTTTTCAAAGCACGAAATAATAAATTGTTACTATATAAAACATGGTATCAAAGCCAAGTTGAGAATCGTCCACTGACGGCAAGTCTTCTTCGAGAATCAACGATCAGTAACCTTTCTCGGAGCCTCAACAACTACTGGCGACTTGTTGAAGAGTCTCGATAGCCCACCTCGACATCTTCCACTACTTAACGAAGCCCTTTTCTTCTCGTCTCCTAGCCTATTCATGCCTCTTCTACTAGGTTTGACTCTTACCGGCAAGTATTGTAGTGAACTCCGATAGCCACTTCGTCGGAGATGGAGGAGGTTGGAGCTCATTCGCTGGTGGAAGTCATTGCCGGTGGAATCCCTAAATTGTTGGTAGTCTCCTAAATGGCACAGTTGTAAATTGTTTGAGAAGGTAAAATGAGGGGTATTTTTGTCATTATGGGGTGAAAAGGGGTTATCATAAAAGTGGTTTTGTTTGTGGGTCTATTGTAAAAGAACTCTTAAAGTAGGGGACTATGGCCAAAAATCCCATAAAACATTCAAAAATTATGTTTTCAAAACGTACAAATCACTTGGAAAAATTGCATATAATAACAGCGTACATCATATACTTCCAAAAATTTATATGTAACTATTTTATAAAACAAATTCATTTTTACAATGTATCCCATAAAACCTTCACAAATTATGTTTTCAAAACGTCAAAATCATTTGGAAAAATTGCATATAATAATAGCGTATATCATATAATTCCAAAAATTTATATGTAACTATTTTATAAAACAAATTCAATTTTACAATGTATACATATAATTTTGAGAACTTATATGTAACTATTTTGTTTAAAACAAATTGTTTATACAACATATACGATGTAATTGTTTTCATATACTCACAATTAAGAAACTAAAATCAACTAAGATGCAAAAAAACCTTCTACAATATGATGGAAGGCCTCTCAAATCTATACTACCTATAAAAAGATGAATGTAAGAAAAACTTTTGATTGACTAATATACCCTTATTTTAATTTTTAAATACACAACTACCCACCCTTCTGCATATATAGGAAATATAGCAATATAATTCCTAAAAAACATAAATAGGAATTCAAAGGAAACGGAAACTATAATTCGTATATAATAAATAAAAATATATAGGAATATGGAAACTATAATTCTAAAACAACAGACGGAACACATAACTTAATATATTCTAAAACACATACCTTAATATATAAAATACAAATAAGAATTCAAAGGAAACGGAAATTATAATTCCTATATAATAGATAAACAGCCGGATTGTAAATTCCACTTTTTCCATCAAGAGTAGTTTCAACCTTCTCTCCACCTTTTCTATTAACGGCAACTTCTCACTTCTCTGGTTAACGGCGACTTCTCCCTTCTCTCCCTTCTCTGGTAAGTTTTGCTCTGCAAATTTATACTACCTATAGAAGGTTGAATCTCAGAAAAACTTTTGAACAACCAATATACCCTTATTTAAAAAAAAAAAAAAATACATATCTACCCTTCCTTTAATTAAAACACATAATAAACATTCTTATCATTTGGTAACAAATGAAAGTTAAATTTTAATTCAAACTCTTAACAAATTAAAGTAAGATTTTTACTCAAATTCTTTTTTTAGAGCAACTATCAAGTTGCATGATAATATATATGAATATAAACTCTTTAAATATTCCGTTTTGTGAAGAAAAAAAAAATTCTGAATATATATCTAAAGAGTTTTTAATCTTTCGTTGTACTTTCGAATTTTAAACTTTATCTTTTATGAAAAAATATAAAATCTTTATGTATTTATTATTTTGTATAACTAATATTATTTAAAAATATTTACGTGCAACGCACGTGTGCTATATCTAGTAGGAATTTAAAAAAGATGAGAAAAAATTGCGTTTCTTATAGAAATATGAAATCTCAAATATTAACATTCATGGAGAAATTTAATTTTGAAAACTTAACAAAAAAAAAAAAAAAACAGCATTTTTTAAGGCCAAATCTGTTAGGGGGTAATCTTGCCATTATAAAAAACAGAATCCTCATCCTATAAAAAAAGATGATGTTTTAACTAAAAAAGGGACTTGTGGCTTCATAAAAAATAGACATGTCCTTATGCCTCTAAAAGTTCATGCATATGGACTTTTTGCCTATTTTCCAATAAAAGAATCACATTCATGTTGTCGAGGGAGAGAGAGAAGGCTTTGCTATAAAGCAAAGTTGTGGATTGTGTATATTTGATGTTGAACACTTGATTAGTTGAACTCAGCACAACTGCTGTCACACCCCATTTTTGTCACCTTAGCTAGGACATATCAGTTCATGTAGGATTTTGAGTCCTTTTTGAGTCTAGTCTTTTGCATTAAGTTTCTATGGCATTGAATATCATGTGTATGAATTTTGAAGTGATTTGGAGTTCGTCTTCGATAGTCAATAAGAACTTTTGTGACTTTAAGGGTATAATCATCTTTTAAGCCCTATATTTTCCATTTGACCTTGGAATGAATCTCGAGTCATTCCCATGAGTTCATATGAGTACCTAGAGTCTATATATAGGTTCAATTTCATGAACTGATGGTTTAAGATCAATTCGGCTCATAATGGTTCGGGTTGGCTAAAAGACCCTTTCTTGGTTTGCTCAACTTGACTCATAAGACCCAATTAATTTTCTCTCATTTAACTTCAATTGGGCTTTATTTACATCCTAGGTATGTTTATAAAGATCAAATTTCGATTGGGAAAGCATTCGGTTCGACTTTATGTACAAATCCAGCTTAGCGACGGTGAAGCACCATGGTTAACCACCTTTGTAAAACCTAACCATGCACCCATGGTTGAGGATTTTTGTCCTAAAATGCTTAGAAATGTGTTCCCCTTTGAAACACGGTCGTTTTGGCTTTTATTTCGTCAAAATCGGACTTAATTTGAACATTCTAGGACTTCTATACCGAGTAGGAGTCAAAACCGAAGCGGACTGGAGCAAGGCCTCGGGTAACCGTCCGGGGCTGGACGGTCAGCCATCCAAGCCTAGTTGGTCACCCGAGGACTCCATCCTCAACTCAAACTCTGATTCTTAATTCTCTCCCTCTTTTAACGGTTTCCTCCGTCATTACAACTTGTTTTCTCTTAGGAATGTGTAAGTTTGAGTTGTTTGAGCACCAAGAGAGTCTCTAATAACCCTAGGATCATTGTTTAATGAATTAATCTTAGCCATTGATTTATGGGGTCAGTTCTCTATATAAAGGACATGATATTTAGCACATGGGGGAGGTTAATTGCACTTTACACTTAGAGAGAGAGGGAGCTACGAGTTTGGAGAGCTAGAAGACATCAAGAGGAGGCTCTTCAACCCCAAGCAAGCAAGGAAACAAGAAGTTTGAAGACAAGGAAGGTTCTACAAGAGGTAAGCATGTCTCTTTAATGTTGAACATGGGTTTTCTCCTTCTCCTTCTCCTTCTTCTTCTATGATAGTTCTAGTGCATGATATAACTCCACATGTTAGGATAGTTCAATGTTTTTAGGATGTATTATGAATGATTTTGAGATGGTTTATGGCTTTATATGCTTGATAATCCCTGGTTTACTAAGGATTGGATAGCGTTACTCTTTCTATCCTCTTAAATCATGCATAGTTCACATGTTTAGGTTGCTGTGATTATTGTCATGAGTTGATGCTCCTGTTAGTTAATATATATGATATGAATGATATTCATGATCATTTGAGCATGTGTTAGAGTCTTTTCGTAGGTTTTTATGCATAGTTGTGAGATTAGGGTTTTGATAACCCTAAAATCACACAGGTTTCATACAGCATGCTTAGCTTAGCTTTGTGAGTAGTTTCTCATCATTGTCATTCTATATATGCTGCATATAGTTGAATCATGCTAGGTTTGCATTCATATAGTAGATTTTATAGGGTTTTTGGAGATATTATCCTTTTCTAAGGATAATTATCCTTTTTGTTAAGTAGGATTTTTCATGAGAGCTTTCTGTGATGTGTTTAAGCATGAAATCGCTTCTATTGTGTTCTAGTATACATATTTTACATAAAATATCATCTTTTTGGTTAAAATAGACTTAGTTATCATGTTTATTGATATTATTGGAGTCTCCCATGATTGTTAGCATGTTTCTCATAGGTTTTTATGCATGTTAGTTAGGTCATTGCATGTAGGATTGAGTTAGAGTCTTTAGTTATTCATTATTCTTGTTATTAGGATAATTTTATGGTTCTGTCCAGATTAGTATATTGCTCTCTTTGCATGATTTTGTGCACTTGTAAGGGTGCAAACAGGTACAATGCTTGTCCTATTGCAAATAGGGCTGCTATTGCTTAAAATGGCTAATGCTTGGAGCTATTGCGCTCAGGTGAGTAGGGTATGAAGTGCCCTAATTCACTTTTCCTTACTTTCTTTTCTCTTCTCCCTCCTAGGGTTATTTCTTAATACGAACATATGGTGATTATCAAGGGTTTCCTTTATTAATAAAAGTCTGGTTTTCTATCAAAGTTTTCCTCTTGTGGAAGTTTTCAATTGTGGATTATTCAATACATTTTTCGAACAAGGAAACCTAGGGTTTTTACCATAGGTTTGTATTAGGTTGTAACCCTATTCTTTTCAAACTACGTGGACTTTGATCCATGTATTTCACTGCATGGTACGTAGGCGCTCTTCGTGAGGCTCAAGTTCGCTCTAGGATCCAAGTATCCTAGGTTTTTCTTCTCTTTCTTCTTTTTCTGTTTTGTTTTATTTGTTTGATTGTGCATGGATGATTGGATGGAATATATGTTATGCATGCTGCCTTGTGATGATATATGATGATATTTGAGTGGAAAAGATCTTAAGTTAGCCCAATCAAATTAAAAGACCAATTCGGGCGATGTGGGTGCCTATGGGCTTTGCCCAGAACCTTCCCACGTCGTAACTTAGCCTCGAATCCAATTTTCTGGTTTCAAAGACTTTGCTTTTCTTTTAATGGAGTCATGTGGTTTTGAAGATAAAACATTTTTTATGGTTTTCCTCTTTTTCCTAAAAAATGAGGTGGCGACTCCTTTTTGTTTGTTGTCTTTCACCCATCTTTCGCCAAATCCTTGTGGGCTGCTTTTCCATGGGTTCACAGTTTGGCGACTCCACTGGGGATATCGAGGGCTAGACTCATTTAATTTGATTGGGCTAAATTAATTTCTTTATTGTTTAATAAAATCAATCACTTGCATCTGCTTGATTGTGTGCTTTCATTTATTGCATTGTGTGCGCAATTGTTGCATGATCACTCGATTGTCCCTCGATGTATCCTTATTAACTGATAGCCTAGTTCGACCTTGGTTTTCCTGATTCCATGTGTTGGGCGAAGCTATTAAACCTCTCTTGCCAAGTACCCTTGGGCTTGCCATTGAGTATATCAAATGGATCAATCACGTACTGCTGGACCCACGCGACATTCCTGATGTCATATGTGGTTAGGTATAAAGATTGGTACAAGCAAAGTTGAGGACCCTAGCCTACCCTCTTAAAAGAAAGAATTGCATGTAATGGGCCTTCTAGGACACCAGTTGGATCACCTATATGCACACACATTGTTGTGATGATATGCTACCGTGTTTCTGATGTGTTGCCATGCTTTGTTGATTAAGTGGGTAATTGAAGGAAACTTTACATCTTACATCCTTAATACGTACCCTTCCCCATGACCCCTGTAAGGGTAATTGGTTAAGAGAACTAATTAATGGTGTACGTTTTAAAAATTTTGAGATAATTATGGAAGCTTAGGATGGACCCTTAGGCAGAAAAATTGAGTGTTTGCCTTATGTTAGAGGGAGAGACGTGCTGGCTTGGATCTGTAATCAACAAGAGCGCCTAGTCAGTATTGACTCTGTCACCGAGTCGGATATGGTCGAGGAAAGAACCAGCAACCTGGGGTTTCAACCTTGAGGCCACTTTGAAAGCTATCATGGAAAAGCTTGACCACACTGCCCAGGTATCCGAGACCGCACTCAAGATGGCTCAAGACATTCAACAGAAGAACTCTAAACCTGAATCTAGGGCCTATGCCACTGACAACAATCAAGGATCCAATGATTCGAATTTGCTGAGGAACCATTAGGAGAGGGGGGAGAACCACCCAAGACCAAGGAAGGGGAAACCAAAGCCACATCAATAGAGAACTCAACCGTCCTAGAAAACAAGGTCGAGGCCTTAGAGCGAACTTTGAAGGGAATCCGCAGATCTGATGATATGGTGGACATCCGTACTTTGTCCTTGTTCCCAAAGGCTCGCATCCCGCTATAGTTTAAGATGCCGGAGTTGGAAAAATTCGATGGGATAAGCTGTCCTAAGACCCACCTCAAGATGTATGTGCGAGCTATGCACTCTCGAGGGGCGAACGATGAGTTATTGACTCAAATGTTTCACGAGTCATTAGCGAGTTCCGCCTTGACATGGTTTTTGTCATTAGAAGAGAACAGAACCAAGACCTGGGAGGATGTATGCAATGCATTCACAAACCACTACAAGTACAACACCGAAGTGGATGTCACACGAAGGGACTTGGAAACTACTAAGCAAGGGGTCAATGAGACTTTCTCCGCCTTCATCACTAGGTGGAGACAAAAGGCTTCCAAAATGACGGACAGACTGAATGAGGAAGATTAGATTCAGTTGGTGGTGAAGAATTTATTGCCCGTATATCACAAGCACCTCTTTGCTCACTACTTTCTGAACTTCAAGGCTCTTGTTGGAGCTGGCACGCAGGTTAAAGATGCAATCGCTGATGGAACAATCAAAACGGAGGAGGTCCAAAGGAGTCGAAGGACAAACTTTGGAGGAAAACCCAATGCTGAGGTCAATACCATTACCTAACCCGCTCGCCCTTTCTCCCTAAATGACTTCACCTCACCTCGCCAATTCACCGAGCTATACATGCCACTCGAAAGAGTTTTTGAAAAGCTGAGAAGCCATGACCTCTTGAAACCCCTCGACCCAAGGCCCCCACCAAACCCATTACCCAAGAACTATAATGAAAATGAGTATTGCAAGTTCCACCAAGCCAAAGGCCATCCAACCAACCGTTGTTATCGCCTCTGCTATGAAATCCAAGATTTGCTTGACAAGCAGATCATTTCACCACCCACCGCACCAAACTGCCCAAATGTCACTCGAAATCACGTTCCCACTCACAATATGCCCCCTCCCAACAACATAAATGCCATCGAGCTTGACTCGTCCCAATCCCATCAACCCATAAGGCAATACACACCACTTCCCATGACCTTGACTCAAGTTTTCCACTAATGTTGTGATAAAAGGCTCATATTGCCACACCATCCAAAGCCGAGGCCTTCAACTCCTCATCAATTTTGTTTGTACCATCAGGCGCCCGGACATGATACGGAGGATTGTGTTATATTAAAAAAGGTAGTTTAAGACCTTATCGACCAAAAGGTTTTGGTATTACCAAAGAAGTCCGTTCAGCAACAATTAAAGGAAAGGTTCGAGGCAGGGGATCCTAAAGTGGGTTTACTGGGAGAGTTGTCTGGAAAGTTTGATTACTATGTACTCTACCCCGACCCCACCCCTGATGAGCCTATAATCCCCACAGGTTGGGATGAGTTACCAGAGGAAGTTCAAATGGAGGAGATCGACATGATCACATGGGATGATCTCATGGATGACGTAGGCGAGATTGATGATATGTGGATGAGTGATGACGAGATAGAGCACATAACTAGAGGAGGTCGCCATTTCAAGCCTCCGCACTTAGAATCTGACAACCCATTGGGAGATTTGGAAGGTAATCGTGTTAGGATTATGCCCAAGAGCCAATCATAGAGATGATTGTTTAGGGATTAGGAACAATCAATTGATTTCATTTATATATGTTACATTTATTATTGATTTAATAAAAGAGCTTATTCTATTATGTTTATATTTCATTTAGAGTTGAGAATATGAAATTACAAAGGGTTGTAATTTTGAGACTCTAAATATATCTCTGTACTAAACTCCTAAATCATTCCTAATTGAAGGTTCACTATGATGGACAGTAATGAACAATAGGACCTAGCACTTGTTAAGTTGACTCTATAGGAGGATAGCTAGTCTCAAGCTATTTGTGTGGAGACACTACAACCAACAAGTGGGTGCCTATTATAAGAATAGGTACACTGAATGTGACCAAAGATATGAGATAAACTGAATGGAGTTTTAACCTGCCTATCAATCAGTTTCTCATTGTTATAGTGGTACAAGTAATCCTTAGACCTAAGACACCATGGTTGTCTTATGCATATAGCTTTAGAAGTTTGATAACACTAAGTGCAAATCCTATTTAGGGGTCTGTAAGGGTATTCATTGGCCCTACTACTATGTGTGTGAAGGCATGTGAGTGATCAACAAGTAATCCATCACTCTCAGGAAAAAGGGAGTGAATGTCTCATATAGCATTCATTGAATATAACTCATTAAACCCATGGGCCCATAGTAGAATGAATATGGAAAGGAGTTTCCATAAGTTCATCATTGAGTTGATATTAATGAATAAGTATAAAGTAATTGAACTAGGGACTTGACAGACTTCCATGTCCTATTAGTTCAATTGGAGACATTGTGTTGATGGAAGGATGGAATTGTAACCTATAAACTATAACAGAAGGGTTCTTTGTAAATGACTATTCACCTCATTAAGGACCACACCATGAGCCATATGCTAGGTGTTACTCATGGTTAATAGAAGCCCTAATTGATATAAATGAGTTATAATCAATTAGGGAATTGAAAGGAGTTTCAATTAGACCCTTAATGGAAAGTGTTCCATTGTGCACAACTTGTGCTGTTCCTACTACTTGATGATGTGAATCCAATGGGTCACACACTGATCATGCTAAGAGAGCTTGTTTGTCTATGAGAGAGAGGGTATAAGTGAATAAAGAATAGTTCTTTAAGGGCTTAATTTGTATATGATACAAATTAGAGGGGTTATTGTGTAATTAGGAGTAATTACACAAAACCCACTAGGGTTGGGAATCCCCCTATGGCCAGCCCTATTAGTGGGCTATATGATGCCCACTATAAGGTGATGACATCATCACTTGAAGCATTTTTGGAGGCTCCCTTGTGCTGGCCAAAATTGAGCTTGGAGGCTCTCTCTCTCTCTCTCTCTCCTCCACCTCTAGCAACCATAAGGAAGAAGAAGGAAAGGATAACAAGCTTTAGCTAGGTGTGGATACTATTGGAGGTAGTACACTTGGACTGCTCAATCAGAAGACAAAGCTTGGAGCATAAAGGAGAAGACCATATCAAACTGTAAGTAATTCTACCCTCTTCTAGTTAGGGTTTTTGTTTTGTATTAAGCATAATTAAGATTCATGGGTTTGGGAATCGTAGGAAAAATTTTAATTCCGCCTTTGTAGTTTTTCCTCCCTAGTTAGATTCCCAACAAATCGCCACCTCAACTTGCAAGAAGAAGAGGACGAAGTGCTTAGGCAATTGAGAAAGACTAATGCCAACATCACTATATGGGGTTTGCTCATGGCATCTTACAAGCACAGGCAGACAATCTTGAAGTTGCTCAACCAGATACAGGTTCTCGTCGACACATCTCTGGAAAATTTGGTGAAGTTGGTGTTGGGAATCTAACTAGGGAGGAAAACTACAAAGGCGGAATTAAAATTTTCCTACAATTCCCAAACCCATGAATCCAATTATGCATAATACAAAAGCATAAACCCTAACTACCAAGAGAGTTGGGATTACTTATAGTTGATTAATGTCTTCTCCTTTATGCTCCAAGCTTTGTCTTCTCCTTTTTGCTCCAAGCTTTGTCTCCGGATAGCGGTGAATGAGCAGCCCAAGTGTGCTGCCTCCAACGGTATCCACACCTAGCTAGAACTTGATGTCCTTTCCTTCTTCTTCCTTATGGTTGCTAGAGGTGGAGAAGAGAGAGATAGAGAGAGAGAGCCTCTAAGCTGATTTTCGGCCAGCACTAGTGGGTGTGTGTGTTATGATGATGTCATCACATCATAATAGGCATTATATAGCCCACTAATAGGGCCGGCCAAGGGGGGATTCCAAACCCTAATGGGTTTTGTGTAATTACTCCTAATTACACAATAACCCCTCTAATTTGTATCATATACAAACTAAGCCCTTAAAGAACTATTCTTTATTCACTTATACCCTTTCTCTCATAGACAATCAAGCTCTCTTAGCATGATCAGTGTGTGACCCATTGGATTCACATCATCAAGTAGTAGGAATTGCACATATTGTGCACAATGGAACACTTTCCATTAAGGGTCTAATTGGAACTCCTTCCAACTCCTTAATTGATTAGAACTCATTTATATCAATTAGGGCTTCTACTAACCATGAGTAACACCTAGTATATGGCTCATGGTGTGGTCCTTAATGAGGTGAATAGTCATTTACAAAGAACCCTTTTGTTATAGTTTACAGGTTACAATTACATCCTTCCATCAATACAATGTCATGTCTCCAATTGAACTAATAGGACATGGAAGTCTGTCAAGTCCCTAGTTTAATTACTTTATACTCATTCATTGATATCAACTTATGATTAACTTATGGAAACTCCTTTCCATATTCATTCTACCATGGGCCCATGGATTTAATGAGTTATATTCAATGAATGCTATATGAGACATTCACTCCCTTTTTCTTAAGAGTGATGGATTCCTTGTTGATCACTCACATGCCTTCACACATATAGCGGTAGGGCCAATGAACACCTTTACAGACCCCTGAATAGGATCTGCACTTAGTGTTATCAAACTTCTAAAGCTACATGCGTAAGACAACCATGGTGTCTTAGGTCTAAGGATTACTTGTACTACTATAACAATGAGAAACTGATTAACAGGCAGGTTAAAACTCCATTCAGTTTATCTTATATCTTTGGTCACATTCAGTGTACCTATTCTTATAATAGGCACCCACTTGTTGGTTGTAGTGTCTCCACACAAATAGCTTGAGACTAGCTATCCTCCTATAGAGTCAACCTAACAAGTGCTAGTCCTATGGTTCATTACTGTCCATCATAGTGAACCTTCAACTAGGAATGATTTAGGAGTTTAGTAAAGAGATATATTTACAGTCTCAATATTACAACCCTTTGTAATTTCATATTCTCAATTTTAATTCCATGGACATATTATGTAAATATAAATGATGCATATAAACATAATAGAATAAGCCCTTTTATTAAATCAATAATAAATGTGACATATATAAATGAAATCAATTGATTGTTCCTAATCCCTAAACAATCATTTCTATGATTGGCTCTAGGGCATAATCCTAACAATCTCCCACTTGCACTATAACCAATCCACCATGTATCTCATACCCATATCCTGTCAGTGGTGATCCAATACACTTGGATCATAGCCTTAGTGAAGGGGTCTTCTTTATTCTCTGTTGTATTAAACTTCTATATGTATATGTCATCTCTTCTAATGATCTCTCTAATCACTTGGAATCGCCGCTTAAAGTTTGGACTTTTGATGAGACCGTGGATCCTAGTCTTGAGCAATAGCCCCATTGTTGTCACAAAAACAATAGTAGGGCTTCTCAATGTTAGGAACCACTTCTAGTTCTGCGATGAACTTAGTCATCCAAACATGCAGCAATGTGCTTAAATTTACAGCTCCACCATTTATGGTGAGAACATACCTCGATGTTGATCTCCTATCATCATCGTCAGATTGATAATCTGAATCCGTTATACCAACCATTTCTAAGTTTCTTTCTCCATAGACAAGGCATAGGTCCTTAGTCCTTCTTAAGAACTTAAAGATAGCCTTGACTGCTCCCAGCGTACCGTACTTGGGTTTGCCTGATATTTGCTCGTAATATTTATAACAAAACTGATATCTAGTCATGTACTTAGCATAGCATATGCTTTTAGACAACTTGATTTCATGTCTGACAGGAATTAGACTTATCTTGAAATCATGCATTTTGAACCCATTTAAAATCTTCTCTACATACATCGATTGGGAAAGACTTAGCATCCTTTAAGATCTATCTCTATAGACCTCTATTCCTAGAATATAGAATGCTTCTTCCAAATCTTTTGTGGAGAAACTTTGTGAAAAACTAATTGTTTCACTTTTGACAACATCTCTACACTATTCCCTAATAAGTAGAACGTCATTCACGTATAGGACCATAAGTGTGATCGCACTCCCACTAACCCTTTTTACAATCATGGTAAAATAATGGGTTCTGTCTCAACAAGGACAGAGGTTGCATCATTGTTGGTTTGTGTCTCATTAGACAACTCTTTGAGTTCTATTTTCCTGTTATTGCCTCCTTCTTGAATAAACTCTTTTTCAGGAAAGATTGCAAAATTACTAGCAAACACTTTTGTTCATCAGGATGATAGATATGATATCCTAAACTCCTTTTAGGATAATACACAAACCTACATTTAAGTTATCTTGATTTCCAATTTTGTTGCATTATATGTCTCTACATATGTAGTGCAACCCCATACCTTAACATGCTTAAGGTTTGGTGCTTCCCTCTCCATATCTCATATGTGTTTAGGGACAGCCTTCGTTTGAACTCTATTTTACAGGTACGTGGCAATTTCTAGGGCATATCCTAACAAGGATAATATTAGGTCGTTGTAACTTATCATGGACCTAACCATATCCAATAAGGTTCTATTCCTCCTTTCTGACACACCATTAAGTTACGGTGTTCCAAGAGGTGTCCATTGTGATTGAATGCCCGTTTGAACAAGTTGATCTGAAAATTGACCGATTGAATATTTGCCTCCTTGATCCAATCGAAGAGCTTTAATACTTTTACCGGTTTGTTTCTCTACTTCATATCTGAATTCTTTGAACCTTTCAAATATTTCAGACTTGTACTTCATTAAGTATACACACCCAAAGCTAGAATGAATCATTGGTAAAGGTTGTAAAGTAAGAGAAACTTCTACATACATTATTATGTATATCTTGTTCCCTTAGGTTTATTAGCATCCAATTTAGAACTATCATGCTCCATTGCAATTCATATTTGCAATAAAGTTTAGAAAATAAAGGCCATCCACATAAACTCCAGAAGTAATGAACTCTTCATTTAATAGAAAACATTTATTAAATCAAACTAAAACCTTGTTTAGATAAAACTGAAATAAAATTAATGTTTCTAATAACTTCTGGAATGTAAAGATAGCCAACTATTATTTCTAAACTACTCCATTAGGTAGAGTCAAGCAACAAGCCCCACAGCTAATGCAGCAACGTTTGCTCCATTCCCCACTTGTAGAGTTGATCTGCCTTTATTCTGTCTTCTGCTTCCCACTAGATTCTGTATGGAATCACAATTCGCATCAGAATTAAGTACCCAAGTGGAAGCAGAACTAACATTTAGTTTAGAACATGATCTATACCTTCCAAAGGTTGGTTCTTTAGAATATCCAGATACTCCCAACAGTTATGTTTCCAGTGCCCATCCTTATCGCAGTGAAAATAGGTTCCTTTCGCCTTGTTGTTTCCTTTCTTCTTCCTTCGAGTACTCTTACCCTTGGCTATGCCCTTGCCCTTGGGCTTGAGCTTAGATTTGGAAGTAGCAGCATCATTAAATTTAAGTAAGAATTCTTTCCCATACAACTTTTGTATGTTGAGAAAAATCTCGTAAGCACTTCCCATGGACTCATGTTGCTTCTTAAGCTCGAAACTCATAAATACCATCATATACCACCTTGCCATGAGATCGTCGTCCATGCGCTTCTGATAAGCGTCTTTCTCTTGCTGAGTTGTAGCCTCAGCAGGAGCAATGGGAAGTGGATTATGAAGTGCATAGGTAAGATTCTTGGAATCCAAAACAATTTTTAGATTCCTAAGCCAATCAAGACAATTTGGTCCAGTCAAACGGTTGGTGTCCAATATTTTGGATAACGGGTTGAGGTGAGCCATTTCAATGAACTACATATAAAAATTAAAATAGAGAATTAGATTTCATTTTTATCCATGATGATCGGGTCTTTAATCATATGGCACCTCCTACTATTTTATTAAATTCCATACACCCTCTAATGGAATTCAGGAATCTTATTCCTAATGGGGATTGGGGTCCCACTGTGACGTAAAAGCCTCACATGTTAGTTTCTTGACTTCTAACCCACAGTAAGAAGACAACTCTTTGTCTATTGTTTCATAAGCAAATTCCAATCGTTTTGCCTCTAGGGTACATACTCCTCACATGTTAGTTTCTTGGAATACTTCCCTAGTTAAGTTAAACCCATCATTCACACAGGTATGTTTCACCAAATATATACCTCACATGTTAGTTTCTTGGTATATACCAGCTTAGGCACCCCATGATATCTCTATATGTGATAGTTTCAAGTAATGTCTTTAATATGGGTAGCTCCTACATGTCTGCAACCAGGTACCCACATTAAGGGACGTTAGATGATCCTATAATGATGGAAGGCAATGAAGAATCCATTCCCTAATGTATTCTCCATTTCCAACTTAATATTAAAAGAGAGGAGTTTTAAGGGTCTCATCAAATTAACTAATCTAAGATACATCTCATGCATTTAAATAAATATATATAACAACATTATATATAATCCAATCATCGATATTAGTCCCTATAAGGTGACATATAACGATCTTTGGATTTGGAGCTATCTCTATTAATCTCATTAAAAGCTCCCACTATGATGATTATGGACTTTAAAAGGATTTAATCCAAGCCAACGAATTGAATCCAAGGTCTAAGGTGGGTGTAGGTGATCGTAAAACATTCATTCAAAACATAGCATGCACTCTTGAAAATCTTCTCCAAGCTTTCAAGTCCTTCAATCTCCTCCATTAGCTTAATGGTTTCCACCATAGGCTTGTTGGGCTCCACCATACTCCTTTAGGTCCACCATGCTCCTTAGTGCATTCTCGATTACATAACATTTACATAATTTAAAGAAAAGGATACATAAGGGGAATGTGGGGTACATAAGAGAATGATAGAGAGAGAGAAGGAGGTGGCATGCAAGCCCCAAATAAATAATACATCACCAAAAATTAACAACTCTTGAAAAATTAATACAACCCATTCATAAGACGGCCAATCACAATTGGTTTAAGGGGTATAGTCCATAATCATCATCCATCCATAACCATACAATCACATTGCATAATAAAGGAAATAACTGTAAGCAATAAACATATGGGCATTTATGGTAACTCCATTGATTGGTTTTCATTAATCTCATTAATGTGTCCTAATCTTATTAGGATATGTATAATTTCCAGAATTAATTAAGTCTTAACATTTAAGACATTTAATTTCAATTAATCAAATTAATTGAAACGTATAAAGTCCCCTAATTAAACTCTAATATCAAATATTAGGGTCTCTTTAATTAAACAAAACAATTTCATTTAATTAAAAATTCCAGATTTTAATTTAATCCTAAATTGTGTTTTAAACCATTTAAACCATTATAAAATTAATCACCATTAATTAAATAATCAATTTCGGAATTAAATAAAATCATTTTATTAATTAATTAGTGCATTAGGGTTTCCTAAAACCCTAAACCCTAAATGTATTAACTCTAAACCCTAAGTGTAACCCTAATGCATTAAATGCCTTATGATTGGTCAATTAATGACCAATCATTTAAACCCTAGGTTTATATGGTATTAATGATTAGGATTAGGGTTTAATTAATGCCACCTAGGATATTAATTACACTTAATTAATATGCACTAATTAGGGTTTCTAAAACCCTAAACCTTAAACCTATTAAATGCCAATGATTAATTACTAAACCTTTAATGATCATGATTGGTCATTAATGACCAATCATTTAACCCTAGGTTAGACACATTAATTCCTAGGTTTAGTTATTAATTAATGCATTAATAGAATTAGGGTTTAATTAATACAAATTAGGGTTTCCTAAACCCTAAACCCTATACATCATAAATGCAATTAATTTTGCCCTAATAATTAATAACCATGATTGGTCATTTAATGGCCAATCATTAAACAATTTAATTAAGGTAATTAATAGCCTAATTAGGGTTTCAATTAATGCAATTAATGAATTAGGGTTTTGTCAATAATAGGAATTAGGGTTTCATCATAAACCCTAAGGCTGCCGCCACCTTAGTGGGCTGCCATGGCTAGGCAAGGCCGCCATGGCTTGGCCAGGCCATGGGAGGCCATGGCCAGTAAAGGAGGACTCAAGCCAGGGTGTGGGCCAAGCCCATGGACACGTGTGGGGTGGCCAAGAGAGCTGTCTTCTTCAAAGAACATTAGGGTTTCAAGAACGTACCCAGTGTTGGCACCACCATGGGAGGACCTCCAAGGTCACAAAAGTTTCTAAAACTTGATCAATTCGACTCCACCATCAAAAACAGCTTTTGTATCATGTCCCTACATGAATTACTAAGCTAATTGAAGTGGTTTGGATGATCAAATCATCCCCAATTGTTCTAAACAATTCAAGAACAGTAGGCTGTCCAGAATTTGACAGCATACTGTCCATGATCACAAATTGATTTAAAACCTAGCAAGATGATTAATTCAGGCTACCAAATTATTTTTCCTAGTATCCTACATGTCTTAGGAAACTAATAAAATTGGTTTCATGCAATTTGGAGTTCCCTAGCTCAAGATATGAACAAAACTCCATTGATGACTTTCTGCAGAAAAACAGCCTGCTGCGTTCTTCCAAGAAATCAAACTTTTTCATTCTTTATGCATCAAGACTCCTTTGATTATTAAAGAATATGATCTATACATCATATATCATCATCCTATAATGATTATTCATCAATTTTACAGAAGTATCTGATCACAACAGTAGCAAGAACCCTAGGGTTCTAAACCCAGATTCAAACATGGTGGTCTTCTCCTTCTTCCTTCTGCTCTAGACTCATTATCTAATTATGATGCATCCGAATGCTTGGGAACCCTTTCCTACCATGTCTAGAACATAACCCAAGTGGTGGCAACCATTGCCATACCTTTGATCTCCATCAAAAACTCACAATTGTGGCTGTAGCATCATTCCCGAGCAAAACTGTCTTCCCTGACAGCATGTAGTAAAAAATTCATAACTTTCACTACAAAACTCGGATCGACGAACCGTTTATTGGGTTGGAAAGCTAATTCGAAGAGCTTTCTAACCATATATGGCTTGAAAATTTTGGAGAAGAACTGGGATTTCGGCATGCAAAACAATATGACGGTTTTTCATGGCTACCATGAAAACTGTTCTTCTTCTTCTCCAAACTCAATCCCTATTCAACTCTTGAATAACCAGCGGCTCTAAAACTTATTTTAGAAGAGGAGTAGAAGGAGAATTAACCTAGGGTTCAATAACCCTAGGTTCGGCCATGAGAGGGAAACCATTCGAATGCATGAATATAAATTCCAGATTTATTAACCAATCAATTTACCATAAATTCCAGCCCATATGCAGTTTGTATTAGGCATAATCATGTCTCTGATACCACTGTTGGGAATCTAACTAGGGAGGAAAACTACAAAGGCGAAATTAAAATTTTCCTACGATTCCCAAACCCATGAATCCGATTATGCATAATATAAAAACATAAACCCTAACTACCAAGAGAGTTGGGATTACTTACAGTTGATTAATGTCTTCTCCTTTATGCTCCAAGTTTTGTCTTCTCCTTTTTACTCTAAGCTTTGTCTCCGGATAGCGGTGAATGAGCAGCCCAAGTGTGCTACCTCCAACAGTATCCACACCTAGCTAGAGCTTGATGTCATTTCCTTCTTCTTCCTTATGGTTACTAGAGGTGGAGAAGAGAGAGAGAGAGAGAGAGAGAGAGAGAGAGAGAGCCTCCAAGCTGATTTTCGGCCAGCACTAGTGGGTGTGTGTGTTATGATGATGTCATCACATCATAATGGGCATTATATAGCCCACTAATAGGGCCAGCCAAGGGGGGATTCCAAACCCTAATGGGTTTTGTGTAATTACTCCTAATTACACAATAACCCCTCTAATTTGTATCATATACAAACTAAGCCCTTAAAGAACTATTCTTTATTCACTTATACCCTTTCTCTCATAGACAATCAAGTTCTCTTAGCATGATCAATGTGTGACCCATTGGATTCACATCATCAAGTAGTAGGAATTGCACATGTTGTGCACAATGGAACACTTTCCATTAAGGGTCTAATTGGAACTCCTTCCAATTCCTTAATTGATTATAACTCATTTATATCAATTAGGGCTTCTACTAACCATGAGTAACACCTAGCATATGGCTCATGGTGTGGTCCTTAATGAGGTGAATAGTCATTTACAAAGAACCCTTTTGTTATAGTTTACAGGTTATAATTACATCCCTCCATCAACACAATGTCTCCAATTGAACTAATAGGACATGGAAGTCTGTCAAGTCCCTAGTTCAATTACTTTATACTCATTCATTGATATCAACTCATGATGAACTTATGGAAACTCCTTTCCATATTCATTCTACCATGGGCCCATGGATTTAATGAGTTATATTCAATGAATGCTATATGAGACATTCACTCCCTTTTTCCTGAGAGTGATGGATTCCTTGTTGATCACTCACATGCCTTCACACACATAGCGGTAGGGCCAATGAACACCCTTACAGACCCCTGAATAGGATCTGCACTTAGTGTTATCAAACTTCTAAAGCTATATGTATAAGACAACCATGGTGTCTCAGGTCTAAGGATTACTTGTACGACTATAACAATGAGAAACTGATTGACAGGTAGGTTAAAACTCCATTCAGTTTATCTAATATCTTTGGTCACATTCAGTGTACCTATTCTTATAATAGGCACCCACTTGTAGTGTCTCCACACAAATAGCTTGAGACTAGCTATCCTCCTATAGAGTCAACCTAACAAGTGCTAGTCCTATGGTTCATTACTGTCCATCATAGTGAACTTTCAACTAGGAATGATTTAGGAGTTTAGTATAGAGATATATTTACAGTCTCAAAATTACAACCCTTTGTAATTTCATATTCTCAACTCTAACTCCGTGGACATATTATGTAAATATAAATGATGCATATAAACATAATAGAATAAGCCCCATTATTAAATCAATAATAAATGTGACATATATAAATGAAATCAAATGATTGTTCCTAATCCCTAAACAATTATCTCTATGATTGGCTCTAGGGCATAATCCTAACAATTACAACTTTTCTAAATAGTGTGAAATACTAACATAATAGCAGCTAACCAAAGATTGGAAACCTGGGAACTCATTGACATGGAAATCATATCCAACCAGTACTTCATAATAGATTTACCTTTGAAATTCAATTGAGGATGAAAGGCATGAGCCACCCATTGCCAAAGACCAGAGGCAAAGTCACAATTCAAGAATAAATGCACATTTGTTTATGAATGCAAGAATAAACTAATAGCTCTTTTTTGGTATCGATTATTAGTTGAGATTTTATTGCAAATCATTCTCCATACTAGAGTGGACACATGAGGAGGAACAAAGCTCTACCACAAATGCTTAGTCCAATGACCACATTAAGACTTCTTGTTGAATAATAATAATAATAACAATCTCGAATTACTTGTCTAGAGAAAAGTATGTTATTGTCCAATTATTTTGAAATATCTCAATTATCATGAGAAATTACCTAATTATTTTTGTAATACCCTATGCCTAATATAATTTTCATCCTCATAAAACCTTATGCTTAATTTGGTACCAATGATGGAAAACTGGAAGGAAAGAAAGCAGGGATGGAATTTCTATCCTCAAGAAAAGGAGATCTCGTTTCCTTTATACGTGTTTGGTGGCATGGATAGAAAGACAGTCTTTTCTTTTTAGTTTAGTACGTAAAAGCAAGAAGGCCGATAATTTGACTCAACTATTGTATTTCTATCTGCCTGTCCTTAATCAGGAGATGCTCCTAGATGATTTGCTATCAGATGGAAGACTTCGACAATAGATTTTTGTATCCTGAGTTATACTATAGACCACATAAGTACATGTACTAAATTTTGCAAGCACATGTTAAAAAATCTGTTAATTCTACTTATTAGTCACCGATATTTACTATGAGTGAGTGAGAAACAAGTGTAAGTGATGCAAGTAGATGTTTCTCTATTTCTTTTTTTGCATCATTATCTAGTAATCAATCTTTTGAAGGAAGGTAATTGAGTTTGTCATTTCTTCATAATGTTTTTTTTTTTTTTGTTAAATAAATTTTCCCCAGTGTACTACAAGGACCAATTCAAGTCTTTATTTTTATATCTTTTTCTCCCAAGAATACGTGAATAAGGATTAAATAGAAATTTCTGCCAAAACAAGATTGTAATTTATAGTTTTTCACCATATGACCAATTTGGGATGGATATGGCTTAAAAACTTGCTAATTCAGATCAAATACACTTTTTATCAACCAAAGAGACCATAAGTCGCAATTTTTTTTTTTATATATTTATAACAAGGAAGCCCTTCGGGCAAACCCTCGGGGGAAAAAGATACCATAAGTCGTAGGTGGTTTAACTTCAACTATTTTTTTTTTCTTCCTCTAGCGATTCCTACATTCTGATCGGGACTTAGAAGATCAAATTGGATGTACATTTTTGTGCCTCTATTTTCTCAAGTTTATTGGAATTCTCCCATGTTTACTATGCAAATGTTAAAGAGTGAATTTGTTTGTGTGGTATGATGTAGGATTTCATATGTTCGTGCCAATGATACTTCTCACATAAATCAAGTTCCATTATTGATTCTTTATTTGGAGCTTCACTACTAATTTATAAGGCGTCCTTACAATTGTATTTGGACATATTACTTTGTACTTCCTGCATTGGTTAAGTACCTTTCTTCTTTTTTCTGGTTATTTAATTTGTTGAGTTTTCCTTCTTTTCAAACAATTATAAATATTTTTAATAATTAAAAAAAAATAAAGAAGACAAAGATAAAGGGCAAGTCTGGTATTGTTTACTTATATAGCATGTCATAATTCTCACAATCCCATTGAGGATATGCATCCACGCCCTCTAAAGTTCAAGCACAAAAAAATAATTTTTTTCTTTGGTAATTGATTGAATCGACCCTTAACCCTAAACCCCCCTCCCTCATTAGTAACAACAAATGGATATCACTATTCCTCCACGATCTTGATTGTTAATAGTCCTTTACTTCTCCTTATGATCCAAATCACTCTACAGGTTTGCAACAACCCAAAATTGGAACCATTCCAATTATTTTAATCTTTTTTAATTCAAGTTTTCTAATTATTCACAAAATCATTACAAAGAAATGCTTGTGAATGGATTTTCTTTGATTATGTAGAATAGTGTAAATTTCTAGGTTTCGGCTTAAGCTAGTTGTGAGCACCACACCCTAAAGACCATGTAGTTCGAGAATACGCATTTACCCCTCGAAGGCTAGTGCGGAGAGGCGTTGCCACCCAATTATTATTTAAGAACGAGTGAACCCTAGTAAGGTCTAACTCGTTGTGAGCACCGTGTCCTAACCACGCTGGTTTGGGAGTACACCACTAACCACGGATGATTAGGGCGAAGAGGGAATCGCCACCCGATTTTGGCCTCGGGAACCGATTAACACCTAGCAAGGGCCCAACTCGTTATTACCAAAAGAATCAAGGTTCGAAGCTAAGGTATATAGATAGGAAGGTGTTAGGCACCCATCTACACCCGGCTGAAATCTGGCCTCCACACGTATTTATTGGCTTTAATTAAAAAGGACTTAATTGAATTCAACCGTTATCTAAACACTTATGCAATTGAACGCAATTAATAACATGCAATGATGGGAGGGAGAAAAGGATTAAAAAGATTTATGAACAGATATGTACAATAATAAGATATTCAACAAGGCTATGAGAAATACTTACACTGCCTGCAAAAAAAAAAAGGGAGATTAATCTGCAAAACATGGCTCATGCACGTACGTGCATCTCATATGTATGTACATGCATGCCCAATAAACTATATCTGATGCTTATCATGCTTTGCCTAAACGGATCTATGATTCAAACATATGCAGGAAGTTAACTACAATGTGATTCGAAGACAACAAAAATGACCTAAAACTAAATGATGAGGAAATGACAGTAAACATTAATGAAGATGCTTATGCAATAAATAATATTCATATGTGCAGGCCTAGATCATGTGAGTTAAATGTCAGAATTAACGAATGGATATGATTACATGATTCTACCTATTCTCTATGCCAAGGCAACATTTGGAACATTAAATATCATATGCAAAAAATAAATGGATGTTGGGATGGATTTAATGCAATAATTATTGAATAAATAGGATGCTATATACATTTCATGCAATAATATGAACAATCAGATTAAATCCTTAAGGGAAAGATGAAGTTAATGGTTAAGAGTCGTTACCCTCAGGTTTGGGCGGCAGCCATAACTTTATAAGTTCTTCCTTCTGGACTTATTGTAATCATAGCTCTGGGATTAGGGCTTTTTGGGGGTGGAGGCTGAGGGAGATTGGGTAGGTTAATGAAAAGTGAGATGGAGGCTTCCCAAAATTCGATCCCCCTTTAAGGTTGAAAAGTAAGGTATTTATAGGTGAGTTTTAGGGTTTATTTGCAAAGTATCTAGGGTTTCAGCCACCACAAAGTAGCTGACATTAAGCTGTTGGGAATCGAACAAGAGGGAAAAATACAAGTGCGGAATATAAAAATTTTTCCTACGATTCCCAATCCCATGAATCTAACTATGCATAACACAAAATCAAACCCTAACTACAAAGAGGGTTAGAACACTTACAGAATTTTTGTCTTCTCCTTTTTGCTCCAAGCTTTGATTCCGGACAGCGGTGAATGAGCAGCCCAAGTGTGCTACCTCCAACGGTATCCACACCTAGCTAGAGCTTCAAGTCCTTTCTTTCTTCTTCCTTGTTGTTGCTAGAGGTGGAGAAGAGAGAGAGAGAGAAGAGAGCCTCCAAAGGGCTGGACGGCTAGGGTTTATTGTGCAAGCCTCTTATGCCATGTCACACATAAGTGTGACTTATATAGGCAACCCACTAAAGGGGGCTGGCCATGGGGAAGAAACCCTAATAGGGTTATGTGTAATTACACTTAATTGCACATTAACCCCTATTATTTGTATCAAATACAAATAGGCCTATAAAGAACTATTCTTTATTCACTAAAACCCTTTCTCTCATAGACTTTAAAGCCCTTCTTGCATGATCAATGTGTGACCCATTGGGTTCACATCATTAAGTAGTAGGAATAGCACGAGGTGTGCACAATGGAACTCTTTCCATTTAGGGTCTAATTGGAACTCCTTCCAATTCCCTAATTGATTATAACTCACTTATATCAATTAGGGCTTCTACTAACCATGAGTAACACCTAGCATATGGCTCATGGTGTGGTCCTTAATGAGGTGAATAGTCATTTACAAAGAACCCTTCTATTATAGTTTATAGGTTACAATTGCATCCTTCCTTCAACACAATGTCTCCAATTGAACTAATAGGACATGGAAGTCTGTCAAGTCCCTAGTTCAATTACTTTATACTCATTCATAGATATCAACTCATTGATGAACTCATGAAACTCTTTTCATATTCATCCTACCATGGCCATGGATTTAATGAGTTATATTATGAATGCTATATGAGACATTCTCTCTCTTTTTCCTAAGAGTGATGGATCCCTTATTGATCACTCACATACCTTCATACACATAGCAGTAGGGCCAATGAACACCTTTGCAGACCCCTGGATAGGATCTGCACTTAGTGTTATCAAACTTCTAAAGCTACATGCATAAGGCAACTATGGTGTCTCAGGTCTAAGGATTACTTGTACCACTATAACAATGAGAAACTGATTGACAGGCAGGATAAAACTCCATTCAGTTTATCTCATATCTTTGGTCACATTCAGTGTACCTATTCTCGCAATAGGCACCCACTTGTTGGTTGTAGTGTCTCCACACAAATAGCTTGAGACTAGCTATCCTCCTATAGAGTCAGCCTAACAAGTGCTAGTCCTATGGTTCATTACTGTCCATCATAGTGAACCTTCAACTAGGAATGCTTTAGGAGTTTAGTACAGAGATATATCTATAGTCTCAAAATTACAACTCTTTGTAATTCCATATTCTCAACTCTAACTCCATGGACATATTATGTAAATATAAATGATGCATATAAACATAATAGAATAAGCCCTTTTATTAAATCAATAATAAATGTGACATACATAAATGAAATCAAATGATTGTTCCTAATCCCTAAACAATCATCTCTATGATTGGCTCTAGGGCATAATCCTAACAATCTCCCACTTGCACTAAAGCCAATCGACCATGTATCGCATACCTATCTTCTCAAGATGTTGGTCTTAGACATAACCAATTATGTTTTAAAGCTTTAGTCAGTAGGTCTACAAAAACTTATGTAGATAATATCTTCTGTAATGTATCTATTACCTCTTCCAATGATTCCTCTAATCACTTGGAATTGTCACTCTATGAGTTTGGACTTTTGATGAGACCGTGATTCCTATACTTGAGCTATAGACCCATTGTTGTCACAAAACAAGGTGTGGGCAACTCAATGGAAGGAACAACTCTAAGTTCTAAATGAACTTATAGATCCAAACAGTCTCCTAGACAATGCGACAATTAATTCACCCTTAATAATGGAATCCACTGTATCTTTCATACAGTTCTTCTATTAAGTATTTCACCAACTAAAGTGAATATAAAATATACCCCATATGGATTATATCCAAATCCATATACCCATCTACTATGAGTTTACAATTTCCATATACAATCCAATATTCCAAATTTGAATTGATTGATAACTATTTGTAACAATTACAACATAATAGATATCAGGTTCAATACATAGTGTAAAATAAGGCTTCTTAACACTTTAAGAATCTTACTTGTGTTATCCTAGGGCACATGCCCTTGAATAATGAATTCTTATCTGAAGTAAATCAGACCTCCCTTAGAATTCTCCATGTTGAACTCCTTCAACATTTCAACTATGTTTGATGATTTGGAGATACTTAGCAATCTATATGATCTATCTCTATAGATCTTATTGGATGCTTTTGCCAAATCTTTCATGAATTAGTTTTTCTCCAAAAACTAAAACTTTACATTAGATAACATTCATATATCATTCATAATGATTATGATGTCATCCATACTTAGGATAAAGAAAAACGATCGCACTCCCACTAACCTTTTATACACTCATGGTCCATCTATACAATGAGAGAAATCAAACAATTTGATTACCTCAACTTTATAGATGTTCTAATTATGAGAACCTTGTAGTCTATTAATAGACTTCTATAACTTACACACATTTATGGTTTTTCACCATTTGATATAACATCTTTATATCCTTTTTGACATATCTTATATTCAAAATGTGTGTTTATAGATAATAAGATCCAAATGGATTTCAGCATAACTATTATCAAACAAGTTTCTTTATAGACAACTTTTTGCCTATGTTGAAAACATTCTTAAATAGCTAAGCCTTTTAGGTCTCTACCTATCCATATTGGATTTAATGACTCTTAGTCATTTCTCGAGTTGATGTGAAACATCGTCTAGTCATAATCAATAGGATTATCTTGGTGATCTTTATCACCAAAGAACAATTCTTTCACATTCTAATAGAGATACAATATCTCTCTTATGTTAAGTAATATCCAATTTGATCTATGAAAAGATTGTAGTGTAGTTAAGGGTTTTGTCTTAACAGAGACAAAGGTTGGATCTTTGTTCGTTTGTGGCTTTACAGACAATTCTATAAATTCTATCTACTTTTGCATCTTCTTGAATGAACTCTTTCTCAAGAAAATCCAGCAAACATCCTAATGGACAACTTTTGTTCATTAGGGTAATAGAAATACTATCCCAACCACTTTTGGGATATACCACAATTCAACACTTACGTGACCGTATTTCCAGATTGTCTACATTATGTTTCCAGACATACGTAGCACAAGCCCAAGCCTTAACTTCTATAAGTTGGGTTTCTTCCCATATCATATCTGATATAATTGGGACAAAACTGGAGTGAACCCTAAATTATCAATATGTAGCAATTTTAAGGTATATCCTAGATGGATACATTAGTAAAACTCATCATGGATCAAACCATATCTTAATAGGGTTCAATTTGTTCTCTTAGATTCACCATTGAGCTATGGTATTCTAAGATGAGTCTACTGTAATTGAATGCATGCTCTACATGACTATATACATCACAATGTATTAATCAAATTATAAATGTAACTCTTTCACTTCACCAAGTAAAAGATGGGTTTGGTCATCTTATAACCATGTCATAATCGTTACATTTAAATGAGAGTCTCTACATCTCTTGTATTCTCGGAATACGTTGCATTCGCTCTAATTAGTCATTTAAATTCAGAAATCAAATTTCTAGAATGTCTTAAATGACCCAGTTAAGAAATAAGTTCCCAAAATTAATCTAGCAACTCTTGCTCTATTAAAATTTTTTTAAAGGTAACTTATTATCTACTTAACTTTTTGCTTCGATTTAGATTACACTAGAATCCAAAAACCAAGAAGCAAAACTAACCAACAATTTAGTTTAGAGCATGAACCAAAACTTCAAAAGTTTGGTTCTTCTAGGAAGACTGATACTTTATCAAGTTCCCTTTACAATACCTTATGTTTACTACAAAATAATTATATTTCTTTGTCTTTGACTTTTCAAGACTTGCTTTCCTCTATGCTTCCATTTTAAATCACATCTAGCTTCTCAAGCTATTCTATGTGATTAATCATTTTTCAAAAGAATGATTATTAATAAACAACTTTTATTACATCCTAGTCCAGAAGAAGTCCTTTACAAGTACTATACTTTATAGTATTATTTTACTCACAATACAACCTTTGTATATGATGTAGGACATCAAAGGCACTTGCATTGACTAATTTTGCTTCTGAAGCTCATTAGTCATCAATACTATCATATAGCATGGCAACAAGATGCCAATTGCGCATAGTGTCTTTTTCTTCTTAGGATGTTTTATAGAGGGCCTTTAATAAAAGGCCTAATAGCATATAAACAATCTTTTGAAATTGAGAACAATTCTCAATTTCCTAAGTCAATCAAAGAAATCGGGTTTAGTCAAACTATCAATATCCTATATTTTAGGAAATAGGGGTTTTGAGGTGAGTAATTAGGTAATCTACATAAACAGAGAATTAGATTTCATTTTTATCCATAATGATTGGGCCTTTAATCATATGGTACCTCCCACTATTTTATCAAATTCCATACACCCTCTAATGGAATTCGGGAATCTCATTCCTAATGGGGATTGGGGTCCCACTGTGACCTAGAAGCCTCACATGTTAGTTTCTTGACTTCTAACCCACAATAAGAAGACAACTCTTTGTCTATTGCTTCATAAGCAAGTTCCAATCGTTTTGCCTCTAGGGAACATACACCTCACATGTTAGTTTCTTGGAATACTTCCCTAGTTAAGTTAAACCCATCATTCACACAGGTATGTTTCGCCAAATATATACCTCACATGTTAGTTTCTTGGTATATACCAGTTTAGGCACCCCTTGATATCTCATATGTGATAGTTTCAAGTAATGTCTTTAACATGGGTAGCTCCTACATGTCTGCAGCCAGGTACCCACATTAAGGGACGTTAGATGATCCTATAATGATGGAAGGCAATGAAGAATTCATTCCCCAATGACTTCTCCATTTTCAACTTAATATTAAATAAGAGGGGTTTTAAAGGGTCTCATCAAATTAACATGCATCCTTTGTATCAAAATTTAAACATATAAATTATGCTATTTATAATCATACATCTCATGCTATTATAAATCATACATCGCATGCTATTATATATCAACATATATAAAGTACCATATTTTGATATTAGTCCCTAAGTGAATAGGTAACATATACCAAACTATGGTATTGGAGCTAAAACAATTATCTCATAAATTAAAGCTCCCACTATGATGATTATGGACTTTGAGAGGATTCAATCCAAGCCAATAGATTGAATCCAAGGTCTAAGGTGGGTGTAGGTGATCGTAAAATAAACCATTCGTAACATGCATGCTTTTTTGAAAAACTTCTCTAAGCTTTCAAGTCCTTCAATCTGCTCCCTTGGCTTGATGGTCTCCACCATTGGCTTGTTGGTCTCCACCATTGGCTTGTTGGGCTCCATCATACTCCTTTGGGTCCACCATGCTCCTTAGTGCGCTCTCGATTACATAACATTTATATAATATATAGAAAGGGATACATAAGGGGAATGTGGGGTGCATAAGAGAATGATAGAGAGAGAGGGAAGGTGGCATGCAAGCCCCAAATAATAAATTACATCACCATAATAAAATTACAACTCTTGAAAAATTATTACAACCCATTCATAAGACGGCCAATCACAATTGGTTTAAGGGGTATAGTCCATAATCATCATCCAAACACATACATACAATCTCATTGCATAATGTAAAGAAAAACTGTAAGCATTAAGACATATGGGCATTATGGTAATTCTCTTGAATGATTTACATTAATCTCATTAATGCATCCTAATCTTATTAGGTTTAAACAAAAATATCCAGAATTAAATAAAGTCTTAACATTTAAGACATTTAGTTTCAATTAATCAAATTAATAGAAACATATAAAGTTTCCTAAAATTACTCTAATATCCAATATTAGGGTTTCCTTATTTAAACAAAACAATTTCATTTAATTAAGAATTTCCAGATTTTAATTTAATCCCCAATTGTATTTTAAACCATTTAAAACATTATAAAATTAATCAATATTAATTAAATAATTAACATGGGAATTAAATAAAATCAATTAAATGATGAATTAGTGCATTAGGGTTTCCTAAAACCCTAAACCCTAAATGCATAACCCTAAACCCTAAATGCAAGCCCTAATCATTAAATGCCTTATGATTGGTCATTTAATGACCAATCATTAAAACCCTAGGTTCATACGGTATTTAATAAAAGGGATTAGGGTTTAATTAATGCCAAATAGGGTATTTATTACCCTTAATTAATTACACTAATTAGGGTTATCAAAAACCCTAACCCTAGACATCATTAATAATATTAATTATGCCCTAACAATTAATAACCATGATTGGTCATTTAATGACCAATCATTAACTCTTAATTAAGGTAATTAATATTCCAATTAGGGTTTTAATTAATGCCATAATGAAATTAGGGTTTCATCATTAACTCAAAATTAGGGTTTCATCCTTAACTCTATGCAGCCGTCACTACCAGGGGGCTGCCTGAGCTTGGCTAGGCTGCCATGGCCACCAACGGCTGTGGGAGGCCATGGCCAGCCAAGGGAGAGGACTACAGGGGTGTGGGACAAGCCCTTGGACACGTGAGAAGAGGTGGAAGTGGCTGCCATCATCAAGAACAATCAGGGTTTCCAAAACCCATTGCTGGAGCCATTGTTACAGACCTTCAAGGTCACAATAGCTTCTAAAACCTTATCAATTCGACTCCTCCATTGAAACCAGCTTTTGTATCATGTCCCTACATGAAATACTAAGCTAATAGAAGAGGTTTGGATGATCAAATCATCACCAATTGTTCTAAACAATTAAAACAACAGTAGGCTGCCCAGAATTTGACAGCATACTGTCCATGGTCAGAAATTGATTTAAAACCCAACAAGATGAATGAATTAGGCTACCAAATGAATTTTCCCAGTATCCTACATGTCTTAGGAAACTAATGCAATTGGTTTCATGCAATTTGGAGTTCCCTAACTCAAGTTCTAATCAAAACTCCATTGATGACTTTTCTGCAGAAAAATTCTGCTATGCTGTTCATGAAAACTTTTCAAACTTTTTGAATCTTTTTCCATCCAAACCTTTTTGAAACTTAAAGAAAATCATATACACATGATATATGATGATCCTACAATGATTTGCCATCATAAATACAGCAGCTTTAATTAGAATTAATTGCAAGAACCTTGGGGTTCTAAAACCCAGATTCAGCCTCCATGGTGTTCTTCTCCTTCTTCCTTCTGTTCTAGCATCTTAATCCAATTATGATGCATCTAAATGCTTGGGAACCTTTCCCTACCATGTCTAGAACATAACCCAAGTGGTGGCAACCATTGCCATGCCTTTGATCTCCATCAATAACTCAAAGTTGTGGCTATTGCATCATTCCCGAGCAAAACTGTCTTTCCAGACAGCCTGTAGTAAAAAATTCATAACTTTCACTATAGAACTCGGATTGATGCACCGTTTGTTGGGTTGGAAAGCTTATTCGAAGAGCTTTCCAACCATATATGGCTCGAAAGCTTTGGAGAAGAACTCTGAATTCGGCATGCAAAACAAGATGACGGTTTTTCATGGCTACCATGAAAACTGTTCATAACAGTTTTATAGAACCCTAGTTTCCTTATTCTTCTTCTCCAAACTCAAACCCTGTGCAACCTATTGCATCCATGGCTACACTTAACCATCAATAAGAAGAGGAGTAGAAGAGAATTGACCTAGGGTTCCAAACCCTAGGTTCAGCCATGGAGGAAAAACAATTATGCAGAAAAATTTTCCAGATTTTTGAATCATTCAACTACACCATAATTACCAGCCCATATGTATTTTGTATTATGCATAATCATGGCTCTGATACCACTGTTGGGAATCGAACAAGAGGGAAAAATACAAGTGCGGAATATAAAAATTTTTCCTACGATTCCCAATCCCATGAATCTAACTATGCATAACACAAAATCAAACCCTAACTACAAAGAGGGTTAGAACACTTACAGAATTTTTGTCTTCTCCTTTTTGCTCCAAGCTTTGATTCCGGACAGCGGTGAATGAGCAGCCCAAGTGTGCTACCTCCAACGGTATCCACACCTAGCTAGAGCTTCAAGTCCTTTCTTTCTTCTTCCTTGTTGTTGCTAGAGGTGGAGAAGAGAGAGAGAGAGAAGAGAGCCTCCAAGGGGCTGGACGGCTAGGGTTTATTGTGCAAGCCTCTTATGCCATGTCACACATAAGTGTGACTTATATAGGCAACCCACTAAAGGGGACTGGCCATGGGGAAGAAACCCTAATAGGGTTATGTGTAATTACACTTAATTGCACATTAACCCCTATTATTTGTATCAAATACAAATAGGCCTATAAAGAACTATTCTTTATTCACTAAAACCCTTTCTCTCATAGACTTTAAAGCCCTTCTTGCATGATCAATGTGTGACCCATTGGGTTCACATCATTAAGTAGTAGGAATAGCACAAGGTGTGCACAATGGAACTCTTTCCATTTAGGGTCTAATTGGAACTCCTTCCAATTCCCTAATTGATTATAACTCACTTATATCAATTAGGGCTTCTACTAACCATGAGTAACACCTAGCATATGGCTCATGGTGTGGTCCTTAATGAGGTGAATAGTCATTTACAAAGAACCCTTCTATTATAGTTTATAGGTTACAATTGCATCCTTCCTTCAACACAATGTCTCCAATTGAACTAATAGGACATGGAAGTCTGTCAAGTCCCTAGTTCAATTACTTTATACTCATTCATAGATATCAACTCATTGATGAACTCATGAAACTCTTTTCATATTCATCCTACCATGGCCATGGATTTAATGAGTTATATTATGAATGCTATATGAGACATTCTCTCTCTTTTTCCTAAGAGTGATGGATCCCTTATTGATCACTCACATACCTTCATACACATAGCAGTAGGGCCAATGAACACCTTTGCAGACCCCTGAATAGGATCTGCACTTAGTGTTATCAAACTTCTAAAGCTACATGCATAAGGCAACTATGGTGTCTCAGGTCTAAGGATTACTTGTACCACTATAACAATGAGAAACTGATTGACAGGCAGGATAAAACTCCATTCAGTTTATCTCATATCTTTGGTCACATTCAGTGTACCTATTCTCGCAATAGGCACCCACTTGTTGGTTGTAGTGTCTCCACACAAATAGCTTGAGACTAGCTATCCTCCTATAGAGTCAGCCTAACAAGTGCTAGTCCTATGGTTCATTACTGTCCATCATAGTGAACCTTCAACTAGGAATGCTTTAGGAGTTTAGTACAGAGATATATCTATAGTCTCAAAATTACAACTCTTTGTAATTCCATATTCTCAACTCTAACTCCATGGACATATTATGTAAATATAAATGATGCATATAAACATAATAGAATAAACCCTTTTATTAAATCAATAATAAATGTGACATACATAAATGAATTCAAATGATTGTTCCTAATCCCTAAACAATCATCTCTATGATTGGCTCTAGGGCATAATCCTAACATAAGCTTGGTCCCTGTAAGGTAAAAGAGAGAATCTGGGAAATGTTGATTTCTGCAGATTTTGGGTGATGCACGTACGTACATGGGAGATGCATATATGTGCATGAAGTATGCACGTATGATCATGGGCTATGGTTTTGTGTTGATTTTGAGCTGTGATCGCGTCGGTCCTTCGGGATTCACTTGTATAGTTCTATTTGACACTACTCTTCATCATTGGGCTTAAAGGTGGTCCGAAATGTTAGGAGGTACAAAATGGGGTGTCAACAATTTGCTCATTCTTTCGATTTCATTCATGAAGTGATTGGAATCAGAAGACTAGAAGATAGACCATTTTGAACCGACTTTCCAAAGCTAAGAATGCACATGCCACGAATGCAAATGCATGAATGAGGTCGGATTAGGTTTCACCTAACTTTCTACGTATTCTTTCCAGAGATCAGACCTACCGTAGTTCATGTGTAAAAATGGGTCCTCCTCCGGGGCAAATAAAGGGTTTTGAAAACATATCATAAGCTGAAACTCCACATGCCTAAGGAGTTCACCTAAAAAAGGGTATAATACAAATGGGAACGCACTCAAGGAGTTCAACTAAACAGTAACATAGGAAAGGATACCTTAGGTAAGAACACACTCAGGGAGTTCTTCTAAAAAGTATCGCAGGAGGAGATACCTTAGGAAAGAACACACCCAGAGAGTTCTCCTAAAAAGTATTGTAGGAGGGGATACCTTAGGAAAGAACACACTCGGGGAGTTCTCCTAAAAAGCATAGAGTTAATGGACATAACTAGTGAGGGCATAACTGACGAACAGGACAAGCATAACAATCGAACATGACAAGCATAACAATTGAACATAACAAGGAATAACTATCGAACATAACATGCATAACTAGCGAACATGACAAGCATAACTGGCAAACATGACAGGGTATAACTAATGAACATGACAAGCATAACAATCGACCATAACAAGCATAACAATCGAACATAACAGGGCATAACTATCGAACATGATAAGCATAACTATCGAACATGATAGGGCATAACATCATAAACTGGGGTAATCGAAGGTAGAACACACTCGGGGAGTTTACCTAAAAAATGTATCGTAGGTAGAACACATTTGGGGAGTTTACCTAAAAAGTACTATAACAAGGAGTTATCGAAGGTAGAACACACTCGGGGAGTTCACCTGAAGAGTTTCAGAGGTAGAACACACTCGGGGAACACACTCGGGGAGTTCACCTAAAGAGTTTCGAAGGTAGAACACACTCTGGGAGTTCACCTGAAGAGTATCGCAGAGACAGGAATATTCAGTGTAGACCATTCAATGATTTGAAACCAATGATCTGAAGGAAAACGACTTAGACTACTCGAGAGCCTAACCAATGAACATAACATGACACATGATATGATGCATGAATGCATGAAATGATGTATACCATATATCAACGTATGAGAAATGAGTAAGAAGATTCTCAAGAAGATGCCCCTAGGGCAAGTAAGAATCCATTTGGGAGTTTCGATATTAGCCACTGAAGTTTAAACGATCCAGTAAACATCCATGTATACCATTCTTCTTGAACCAACCAAGTATTTTCCTTTCTTTCTCTTGCTTTCCTGCATTGATTGGTCAACTCACAGATATGATAAATGTTGATGCATGCTCTAATCGTTATCCCATCCCATCTCTTATAAACCTCACTCACGAGGGGACCGAGGATATCTATTTGCTAAAGGTCACCTGGAATGGAACACCATTTTGGACTAGGACATATTGATGACGATGATGCCAGATGTGCAAGTTCCTATAAAGAAGTGAGTTCATCAGTCGCAACCTAGAAAGGATAGTTTTTAATTTGGGGACACATGCTTATCCACTCCATTAGTACCATCTTCATATTTCCCATCAACACACTTGCTGACAACATTTCACATTGCTGAATGGAGTTGCAGTCGATCTTTGTGGGTTAAAGATTTACATTCCATACCCAAGAATTGACAATGACATTCTCATGAAGAAGGGACAGAGATAGGCCTTACTTCAAAAAGGTTATGAGGACGGATACACCTGCACCAAAGTATACACACTATTTCTGATGAGAAATAAAGTACAGACCAATATGTGGCCCTAGGATCATACCCATGTGGATGACATGTGTACACATACCCACTATTTAGTTTTTCAAGATCGCATTAGTGGGGTTTGTGAAGAAACCATGAAATGGAAACAAGAGACTCGAATGGGACTTGTTATGATAAAATGACTAGGAGACTCAACTAAGGCAAAGATGAAGTGAACAAGCGACTCAAGCATTGATCTCATTTATTTCAAATGTATCTCCTTTTAATTTCCACTTCATTCATGTTGTTGCTCCCTATCTCCTTTCCTAGTTAATTAAAGAGGATCAATGACGAGATAGTTATTTCCATAAAATCTCACCATCTTTGGTCAACTCTTGCATTGATGAAGAAATTTAGTACTCCATGAGATTGACCCCACATGACGGTTGCCCCTTGAAGCGCACTTCTTTGTCACTTGGTTCGATCTTTCTTCTTCTTCTTCATTTTTTTTTTTTTTTTTTTTTCACGCCCTCACTTTTGCCTAGGCCACCTTTTCGGGTTTTCATCCTAGTGGGCCTCCTTCTGCAGAAGATGTGATAATGTGGAATGCTACAACCAATCCTCCTAAATGCATCTCTCTTTTTGCCCATGCTCCTTGTGTGGACTTCAATTGGTGTGATCGCATGTCCTTCCACTGATGTGGCTACACCTTTATAGGTTGCCTACGTACCCAAGAGGGATCAAGCCAAACGTAGTTCGTTAAGATTCAAACAACTTTGATCAATCAAAGAGGACTTTCATGGACTGTAATGTAGTTTAAGGTTCTAGGCTCATGAAAGAAAGGATTTTTAATGCTTGAAAATGATTTCAAGAGGGTTCCTATTTGTCAAGGATTTCATGTCCACTCTTTAAAATTCTCATAATTTCTCTTAGGTATTCCATCCCCATCTTTTCCTTTCTTTTTCATTTTCTTTCCTTTTCTTTTCTCCCCCTATGAACCCTGGAAAGTGGCCCACAAGGATTGGCAAAAAGATTGTTGTTTGAAAAAGAAAGAAAAGGAGTCGCCACCTTATTTTTTTAAAGGAAACAAGGAAAACCCTAAAAACAGTTTGTTTTAAGAAAACAATTTGAATGACTCCATATTTAAAAAGGAAAGGCAAAAAAAGTCTTTTGGAAACCAAAGAAATCTGGGAGATTCGGAGGCTAAGTTATGACATGGGAAGGTTCTAGGCAAAGCCTATAGGCACCCATGTCACCCTTTCGGTCTCTTAGTTTATTTGGCTAAATTAAAGTTTTTTCTCACTCAAAAATCAACAAATATCACATCAAGACAACATGCATATCATATATCTCATCCAATCATCCATGCATAATCAAATAAAGAAAATAAAATAAAACAGAAAAAAGAAGAGAGAAGAGAAAGGTCTAGGATACTTCGATCCTAGAATGGACTTGAGCCTCAAAAAGAGCGCCTACGTACCATGCAACGAAATACATGGATCAAAGTCCACGTAGTTCGATTAGAAATAGGGCTACAACCTAATACAAACGTATTGTAAAAACCCTAGGTTTCCTTATTTGAAAGAGAATTGAATATGAGTAGTCCAAATTTGAAAACTTCCACAGGATGGAAACTTTAATAAAAATCAGAATTTTATTAATTAAGGAAACCCTTGATAATTACCATAGACTCATATTAAGAAATAACCCTAAGAGGGAAAAGGGAAAGAGTTAAGAAAGAAAAGGTGAATTAAGGCAACTCCAAACCCACTTACCTTCGCGCAATTACTCCAAGTATTAGCAAATTTAAGCAAGAGCAGCTCTATTTGCCATAGGACAATTATCACATCTATTTGTACACTTACACATGCTTAAAACAAGACAAAAAGGAAGAAAAAGCAATCTGGATAGAATAGTATTATGGCCTAAATTCATCCACTAATTATGCAAATAACATAAACAGTGAATAAAAATAAACCTTAATGCAATTGTAACACTAAAGCATGCATAAAAACCCTAAAATCCACTAAGTGCATGGAGAAAACATCATAGTTATCCTATATGCAAAACATATACAGCAACTACGAAGAAAAACCAACAAAAAAGCCCAAACTAACACACTATATAAAACTATCCTAAAACAAGGACAATAGGAACCCTAGACTCATAATCATGCTTAAAAACACATAAGATAAGCACTAAACGGCTAAAATCATGATAAACAGTATTTAAATCATGCATACTAACTAACTAAAGCTATAACATATGATAAAAATCCTAACTTTAACATATCATAGGCTTATTCAAGGATTATTCAATACATTCTTGCTGCTGTAGAATTACCTTAGGAAGGGCTTCCTTGCTGCTGTAGAAACTCTCCTTTTGACTTGTGGATTACTTGAATCAAGCTTCTTCAAGGATACAGCAAGAACTCTAACTCCCCTTCAACTCTCTCTCTCTTTTATTTCTCTCAAACTCAAGTTAAAAGTAGCTCTAGGTGCCTCTAATTGCCTCACTTTGGGCTGAAGCATAGGGGGTATTTATAAAATTTCATTAGGATAAATCAATGGCTAAAATTAAAACCCTAGAAATTAATCCAAGGGTTATTAGAGACTCCCTTGGTGATTAAGTAACTCAAAAGTTGCCAAAAATTAGAAAGAAACACATCCAAAAGAGCCCAAGTATGTCAAAATAGGTAAGAGTCCGCTTCAGCAACGAAGTAGAGCAAAAATAGGAAAGTGTTCTCAGGTGACCACCAGGGCCTGGGCGGCTAGCCACCTGGGCCCAGGTGGCTAGGCACCAGGGGCTGGGTGGTCACCCGAGCCCACTCCAGCTTTTTAACTTTTTTGGACTCCCTTTCCTTCTAGGAGTGTTTTAGGGGTCAAATTAACTCCGATTTTGATGAAACAAAAGCCAAAACGACCATGTTTCGATGAGGAATACATTTTTGAACATTTTAGGGTGAAAACCACTAACCAAGGAGGCATGGTTAGGGTTGACAAAGGTAGTTAACCGCTATGCTCTACCTTTACAAAGCATAGGTATGCACATAGGTTTAAACCAAATGCTTTCCATATCAAAATTAAACTTTCTAAAACACTTTTAGGGATAAAATGATGACTAATTAAAGTCAATTTGAAAAGATTTGGTTGGTAATTGTGAGTTAATTTGAGCTAACCCAAAGAAGAGTCTGTCACACCCCATTTTTGTCACCTTAACTAGGATATATCATTTCATGTAGGGTTTTGAGTTATTTTCGAGTCTAGTCTTTTGCATTGAGTTTTTATGGCATTGAATATCATGCGTATGAATTTTGAAGTGATTTGGAGTTCATTTCGATAGTCAATAAGAACTTTTGTGACTTTAAGGGCATAATCGTCTTTTAAGCCGTATATTTTCCATTTGACCTTGAAATGAGTCCCTAGTCATTCCCTTGAGTTCATATGGTTATATAGAGTCCATATATAGGTTCAATTTTATGAATTAATGGTTTAAGATCAATTCGGCTCATAAAGGTTCGGGTTAGTTAAATGACCCTTTCTTGGTTTGCTCAAATTGACTCACAAGACCCACTTAATTTTCCCTCATTTAACTTCAATTGGGCTTTATTTACATCCTAGATATGTTTAAAAAGGTTGAATTTCGATTGGGAAAGCATTTGGTTCGACCTTGTGTACAAACCCAAGCTTAGCGACGGTGAGGCACCATAGTTAACTACCTTTGTAAAACCTAACCATGCACCCATGGTTAAGGATTTTTGTCCTAAAATGCCTAAAAATGTGTTCCCCTTCAAAACACAGTCATTTTGGCTTTTATTTTGTCAAAATCGAACTTAATTTAACCCTTGAAAGACTCCTAAAGCAAGTGGAAGTCAAAACCGGAGCAGAATGGAGGGACCCTCGGGTAACCATCCGGGGCTGGACGGTTAGCCGTCTAGGCCCAGACGGCTAATCGACCAAGCCTAGATGGTCACTCGAGGAGTCCGTCCTCAATTGGGTTTCTGACTCCTCTTTCCCTTTTTTGATAATTTGCCTCCGCCCTTGCAACTTGTTTCCTCCTAAGATTGTGTAAATTTGAGTTGTTTGAGCACCAAGAAAGTCTCTAATAGCCCTAGATCATTATCTAATGAATTAATCTTAGCCATTGGTTTAGGGGGTCAGTTCTCTATATAAAGGACATAATGTTCAGCACATAGGGAGAGGTTGATTGCACTTTACACTTAGAGAGAGAGGGAGCTACGAGTTTGGAGAGCTATAAGGACATCAATAGGAGGCCTTTCAACCCTAAGCAATCAAGAGAACAAAGAGTTTGAAGGCAAGGAAGGTTCTACAAGAAGTAAACACTCCTTTTAAATGCTGAATACAGGTTTTCTCCTTTTCCTTCTCTTTCTTCTTCTATGATAGTTCTAGTTCATGATGTAACTCCACATGTTAGGATAATTCAATGCTTTTATGATGTGTTATGAATGGTTTTGAGATGATTTATGGTTTTATATGCTTGATAATCCCTGGTTTACTAAGGATTTGAAAGTACTACATTTTCTTTCTTCTTAAATCATGCATAGTTGACATGTCTAGGTTGCTGTGGTTATTGTCATGAGTTGATGCTCCTGTTAGTTAATATATATGATATGAATGATATTCATGATGATTTGAGCATGTGTTAGAGTCTTTTCATAGGTTTTTATGTATAGTTGTGAAATTAGAGTTTCGATAACCCTAAAATCACACAAGTTTCATACAGCATGTTTAGTTTAATTCTGTGAGTAGTTTCTCATCATAGTCATTCTATATATGCTACATATAGTTGAATGCTAGGTTTGCATTCATATAGAGGAATTTGTTGGGTTTTTGGAGATATTATCCTTTTCTAAGGATAATTATCCTTTTTGTTAAGTAAGGTTTTGCATAAGAGTTTTCTATGATGTGTTTAAGCATGAAATTACTTCTATTGTATTCTAGTATATATGTTTTACATAGGATATGATGATTGCACCTTCCCATAGCAGCTTTTTTACGTGAAATTATCTTAGGATAATTTTGCTTAAGAAAGCTCGCCGTAGGAAGGCATGTTTTCGTATTTTACATAAAATATCACCTTTTTTATTAGAATAGATTTTTCCATCATGTTTATTGATATTATTGGGGTCTCTCATGATTGTTAGTGTCTTTGGTAGGTTTTTATGCATATAGGATAAGTCATTGCATGTAGGATTGAGTTGAGGTCCTTAATTATTCATTATTCTTGTTGTTTGCATGATAAATGGATGATTTTAAGCCTTGTTATGATTCTATCCAGATTGATATATTGTTCTTCTTGCATAGTTTTGTGCACCTATAAGGGTGCAAACAGGTACAATAATTGTTCTATTGCAAATAGGGCTGCTATTGCTTGAAATTGCTAATGCTTGGAGCTATTGCGCTCAGGTAAGTGGGTTTGAAGGTTCCCCAATTCACCTTTTCTCTCTTAACTCTTTTTCTTCTCCCTCCTTAGGGTTAATTCTTAGTATGGACACATGGTAACTATCAAGGGTTTCCTTCATTAATAAAATTATGATTTTCTATAAAAGTTTTCATCTTGTGGAAGTTTTCAATTTTGGATTATTCAATACATTCTCGAACAAGGAAACCTAGGGTTTTTACCATAAGTTTGTATTAGGTTGTAACCCTATTCTTTTCGAACTACGTGGACTTTGATCCATGTATTTCGCTGCATGATACGTAGGCGCTCTTCGTGAGGCTCAAGTCCGTTCTAGGATCCAAGTATCCTAGTTTTTTTTTATATTTCATTTTATTTTATTTTTCTTGTTTTATTTGGCTTATTATGCATGGATGGATGGATGGGATATTATGTTATGCATGCTGTCTTGTGATGATATATGATGATATTTGAGTGAAAAAGATCTTAAATTAGCCCAATCAAATTAAGAAACCAACTCGGGCAATGTGGGTGCCTATGGGCTTAGCCCAGAACCTTCCTACATCGTAACTTAGCCCCCGAATCCAATTTTTGGTTTCAAAGACTTTGCTTTTCCTTTAATGGAGTCATGTGGTTTTGAAAATAAAACATTTTTATGGTTTTCTCTTTTCCTTAAAAAATGAGGTGGCGACTCCTTTTCGTTTGTTGTCTTTTAAACTCGCGTATATTTCTCTTGCTAAACCCTTGTGGGTGCCGTGCTTTTTTCGTGGGTTCATAGTTTAGCGACTCTGCTAGGGATATCGAGGGCTAGACTCATTTAATTTGATTAGGCTAAATTAATTTCTTATTGTTTAATAAAATCAATCACTTGCATCTGCTTAATTGTGGCTTTTATTTATTGCATTGTGTGCGCAATTGTTACATGATGACTCGATTGTCCCTCGATGTATCCTTGCCAACTGATAGCCTAGTTTGACCTTAGTTTTCATGATTCCATGTGTTGGGCGAAGCTATCAAACCTCTCTTGCTAAGTACCCTTAGGCTTGCCCTTGGGTATATCAAATGGATCAATCATGAACTGCTGGACCCACACGGCATTCCTGATGTCCCATGTGGTTAGGTATAAAAATTGATAGAAGCAAAGTTGAGGACCCAGCCTACCCTTTTAAAAGAAGAGAATGCATGTAATGGGCCTTCTAGGACACCATTGGTTACAATGTTTCAAGATATGGTTCTTGCTTTAGATGAATCAGATTTTGAGTGTTCTCCAATTCACCATGCAGCCATGCCGCTCCTTAATTGGTATCTTGAAGAGGGTACCATTACAGAAATTCTTGAGGGCGAGGATGTCGACCTACCTAATAGTAGCTTGTAGGTTCCTTTAGTAGTATTGTTTAGTTTTCTTTCCAAATAAAAGTGTGTCCACCTAGCCCACCCTATGGAGTTATGAGTCGTTTCCTAGTTGTGGCACATCTGTTTTCTTTTCTTTGTTCTGTTAGTTCAGTTAATAAAGTATGTCTCTTTTCATTATTTGCAGTGTTTCCTTTCTCTCTTCTATGGATATCTATGCCATGGATATAGATCCTAGGAATGACATCCCTCTGGAGCTCATGAAGCAAAGGAAAAGGGATGTTACCGAACCTAACATGGATGAATTGGAATCAATCAATCTAGAGACAGATGAATTGCCAAGGATAATTAAAATTGGGATAACTCTCTCGCCTGTTGAAAAAGAAAAATTGATAATACTTCTAAAAGCCAACATAGAGGCCCTTGCATGGTCTTATGAAGATATGCCTAGCATTGATCTAGATATTGTGCAACATTACATCCCCACTGATCCTACCAAAAAGCCTGTAAAGTAGAAATTAAGAAGATTAAAACCAGAATGGGCTCTGAAAGTAAAAGAAGAGGTAACTAAACAATCAGACGCAGGGTTTCTCCAAGTTGTGGAGTACCCTGAATGGTTGTCTTGTTAGGATTATGCCCTAGAGCCAATCATGGAGATGATTGTTTAGGGATTAGGAACAATCAATTGATTTCATTTATATATGTCACATTTATTATTTATTTAATAAAAGGGCTTATTCTATTATGTTTATATGCATCATTTATATTTACATAATATGTCCATGGAGTTAGAGTTGAGAATATGAAATTACAAAGGGATTGTAATTTTGAGACTGTAAATATATCTCTGTACTAAACTCCTAAATCATTCCTAGTTGAAGGTTCACTATGATGGACAGTAATGAACCATAGGACTAGCATTTGTTAGGTTGACTCTATAGGAGGATAGCTAGTCTCAAGCTATTTGTGTGGAGACACTACAACCAACAAGTGGGTGCCTATTATAAGAATAGGTACACTGAATGTGACCAAAGATATGAGATAAACTGAATCGAGTTTTAACCTGCCTGTCAATCAGTTTCTCATTGTTATAGTGGTACAAGTAATCCTTAGACCTGAGACACCATGGTTGTCTTATACATGTAGCTTTAGAAGTTTGATAACACTAAGTGCAGATCCTATTCAGGGGTCTGTAAGGGTGTTCATTGGCCCTACTGCTATGTGTGTGAAGGCATGTGAGTGATCAACAAGGAATCCATCACTCTCAGGAAAAAGAGAGTGAATGTCTCATACAGCATTCATTGAATATAACTCATTAAATCCATGGGCCCATGGTAGAATGAATATGGAAAGGAGTTTCCATAAGTTCATCATTGAGTTGATATTAATGAATGAGTATAAAGTAATTGAACTAGGGACTTGATAGACTTCCATGTCCTATTAGTTCAATTGGAGACATTGTGTTGATGGAAGGATGGAATTGTAACCTGTAAACTATAACAGAAGGGTTCTTTGTAAATGATTATTCACCTCATTAAGGACCACACCATGAGCCATATGCTAGGTGTTACTCATGGTTAGTAGAAGCCCTAATTGATATAAATGAGTTATAATCAATTAGGGAATTGAAAGGAGTTTCAATTAGACCCTTAATGGAAAGTGTTCCATTGTGCACAACTTGTGCTGTTCCTACTACTTGATGATGTGAACCCAATGGGTCACACACTGATCATGCTAATAGAGCTTGATTGTCTATGAGAGAAAGGGTATGAGTGATTAAAGAAAAGTTCTTTAAGGGGCTAATTTGTATTTGATGCAAACTAGTGGGCTAATTGTGTAATTAAGAGTAATTACACAAATTAGATTAGGGTTTGGAATCCCCCCTTGGCCGGCCCTATTAGTGGGCTATATAATGCCCACTATAAGGTGATGACATCATCACAATCACTCCTCCCCAAGTGCTGGCCGAATTCTCCCTTGGAGGCTCTCTCTCTCTCTCTCTTCTTCACCTCTAGCAACCCTAAGGAAGAAGAAGGAAAGGACAACTTGTTCAAGCTAGGTGTGGATACTGTTGGAGGCAGTGCACTTGGACTGCTCAATCAAAAGACAAAGCTTGGAGCATAAAGGAGAAGACTTGTTCAACTGTAAGTACCCTAACTCTCTTGGTAGTTAGGTTTATGGTTTTTGTATTAAGCATAATTAAGATTCATGGGTTTGGGAATCATAGGAAAAATTTTAAATTCCGCCTTTGTATTTTTCCTCTCTAGTTTGATTCCCAACAGTGGTATCAGAGCCATGGTTATGCCTAATACAAACTGCATATAGGCTGTAATTCATGGTAAATTGATTGGTTAATAAATCTGGAATTTATGTTCATACATTAGAATGGTTTCCCTCTCATGGCAAAACCTAGGGTTATTGAACCCTAGGTTAATTCTCCTTCTACTCCTCTTCTAAAATAGTTTTAGGGCTGCTGGTTATTCAAAAGTTGAATGGGGATTGAGTTTGGAGAAGATGATGAACAGTTTTTATGATAGTCATGAAAAATCGTCATCTTGTTTTGCATGCCGAAATCAGAGTTCTTCTCCAAAATTTTCGAGCCATATATGGTTAGAAAGCTCTTTGAATCAGCTTTACAACCCAATAAACGGTTCGTCGATCTGAGTTTTGTAGTGAAATTTATGAATTTTTTACTACAGGCTGTCAGGGAAGACAGTTTTGCTCGGGAATGATGTAACAGCCACAATTGTGAGTTTTTAATGGAGATCAAAAGCATGGCAATGGTTTCCACCACTTGGGTTATGTTCTAGACATGGTAGGAAAGGGTTCCCAAGCATTCAGATGTATCGTAATTGGATTATGAGTCTAGAACAGAAGGAAGAAGCAAAAGACCACCATGTTTGAATCTGGGTTTTAGAACCCTAGGGTTCTTGCTACTGTTATGATCAGATACTTCTGTAAAATTGATGAATAATCATTATAGGATGATGATATATGATGTATAGATCATATTCTTTAATAATCAAAGGAGTCTTGATGCATAAAGAATCAAAAAGTTTGATTTCTTGGAAGAACACAGCAGGCTGTTTTTCTGCAGAAAGTCATCAATGGAGTTTTGTTCATATCTTGAGCTAGGGAATTCCAAATTGCATGAAACCAATTTTATTAGTTTCCTAAGACATGTAGGATACTAGGAAAAATAATTTGGTAGCCTGAATTAATCATCTTGCTGGGTTTTAAATCAATTTGTGATCATGGACAGTATGCTGTCAAATTCTGGACAGCCTACTGTTCTTGAATTGTTTAGAACAATTGGGGATGATTTGATCATCCAAACCACTTCAATTAGCTTAGTAATTCATGTAGGGACATGATACAAAAGCTGGTTTTGTTGGTGGAGTCGAATTGATTAATTTTTAGAAACGTTTGTGACCTTGGAGGTCCTCCCATGGTGGTGCCAGCAAGGGTTCTTGAAACCATAATGTTCTTTGAAGAAGACAGCCCTCTTGGCCACTCCACACGTGTCCATGGGCTTGGCCCACACCCTGGCTTGAGTCCCCCTTTGCTGGCCATGGCCTCCCATGGCCTGGCCAATCCATGGCAGCCTTGCTAAGCCATGGCAGCCCACTAATGTGGCGGCAGCCTTAGGGTTTATGATGAAACCCTAATTCCCATTAATGATGAAACCCTAATTCATTAACTGCATTAATTAAAAACCCTAATTGACTATTAATTACCTTAATTAAAATGTTTAATGATTGGTCATTAATTGACCATTCATGGTTATTAATCATTAGGGTATAATTAATTGCATTTATGATGTCTAGGGTTTAGGGTTTAGGATCGGAAACCCTAATTCATATTAATTAAACCCTAATTCTATTAATGCATTAATTAATAACTAAACCTAGTAATTAATGTGTCTAACCTAGGGTTAAATGATTGGTCATTAATGACCAATCATGATCATTAATGGTTTAGTAATTAATCATTGGCATTTAATAGGTTTAAGGTTTAGGGTTTTAGAAACCCTAATTAGTGCATATTAATTAGGTGTAATTAATATCCTAGGTGGCATTAATTAAACCCTAATCCTAATCATTAATACCGTATAAACCTAGGGTTTAAATGATTGGTCATTAATTGACCAATCATAAGGCATTTAATGCATTAGGGTTACACTTAAGGTTTAGAGTTAATGCATTTAGGGTTTAGGGTTTTAGGAAACCCTAATGCACTAATTAATTAAAAAAATGATTTTATTTAATTAATGGTGATTAATTTTATAATGTTTTAAATGGTTTAAAACACAATTTAGGATTAAATTAAAATCTGGAATTGTTTTTTAATTAAATGAAATTTTTTTGTTCAATTAAAGAGACCCTAATATTTGATATTAGAGTTTTATTAGGGGCCTTTAAATGTTTCAATTGATTTGATTAATTGAAATTAAATGTCTTAAATGTTAAGACTTAATTAATTCAAGAACTTATGCATATCCTAATAAGATTAGGACACATTAATGAGATTAATGAAAACCAATCAATGGAGTTACCATGAATGCCCATATGTTTATTGCTTACAGTTATTTCCTTTATTATGCAATGTGATTGTATGGTTATGGATGGATGATGATTATGGACTATACCCCTTAAACCAATTGTGATTAGCCGTCTTATGAATGGGTTGTATTATTTTCAAGAGTTGTGATTTAATTATGGTGATGTAATTATTTATTTTGGGGCTTGCATGCCACCTTCTTCTCTCTCTCTTTCATTCTCTTATATACCCCACATTCCCTTTATGTATCCCTTTCTTTAAATTATGTAAATGTTATGTAATCGAGAGCACACTAAGGAGCATGGTGGACCTAAACAAGCCTATGGTGGAGACCATCAAGCTAATGGAGGAGATTGAAGGACTTGAAAGCTTGGAGAAGACTTTCAAGAGAGCATGCTATGTTTTGAATGAATGTTTTACGATCACCTACACCCACCTTAGACCTAGGATTCAATTCATTGGCTTGGATTGAATCCTCTTAAAGTCCATAATCATCATAGTGGGAGCTTTTAATGAGATTAATAGTGATAGCTCCAAATCCAAAGATCGTTATATGTCACCTTATAGGGACTAATATCGATAAGTGGATTATATATATATAATGTTGTTATATATTTCTTATTTAAATGCATGAGATGTATGTTAGATTAGTTAATTTGATGAGACCCTTAAAACCCCTCTCTTTTAATATTAAGTTGGAAATGGAGAATACATTAGGGAATGGATTCTTCATTGCCTTCCATCATTATAGGATCATCTAACGTCCCTTAATGTGGGTACCTGGCTGCAGACATGTAGGAGCTACCCATATTAAAGACATTACTTGAAACTATCACATATGTAGATATCATGGGGTGCCTAAGCTGGTATATACCAAGAAACTAACATGTGAGGTATATATTTGGTGAAACATACCTGTGTGAATGATGGGCTTAACTTAACTAGGGAAGTATTCCAAGAAACTAACATGTGAGGAGTATGTACCCTAGAGGCAAAATGATTGGAACTTGCTTATGAAGCAATAGACAAAGAGTTGTCTTCTTACTATGGGTTAGAAGTCAAGAAACTAACATGTGAGGCTTCTAGGTCATAGTAGGACCCCAATCCCCATTAGGAATAAGATTCCCGAATTCCATTAGAGGGTGTATGGAATTTGATAAAATAGTGGGAGGTACCATATGATTAAAGACCCGATTATTATGGATTAAAAATGAAATCTAATTCTCTATTTAATTTTTATATGTAGTTCATAGAAATGGCTCACCTCAACCCGTTATCCAAAATATTTTTGACATCAACCGTTTGACTGGACCAAATTGTCATGATTGGCTTAGGAATCTAAAAATTGTTTTGGATTCCAAGAATCTTACCTATGCACTTCATAATCCACTTCCCATTGCTCCTGCTGAGGCTACAACTTAGCAAGAGAAAGACGCTTACTAGAAGCGCATGGACGACGATCTCATGGCAAGGTGCTATATGATGGTATTTATGAGTCTCGAGCTTAAGAAGCAACATGAGTCCATGGGAAGTGCTTACGAGATTTTTATCAACATCCAAGAATTGTATGGGAAAGAATTCTTGCTTGAATTTAATGAAGCTGCTACTTCCAAGTCTAAGCTCAAGCCCAAGGGCAAGGGCATAGGCAAGGGCAAGAGTACCCGAAGGAAGAAGAAAGGTAACAACAAAGCCAAAGGAACCTGTTTTCACTGCGGCAAAGATGGGCACTGGAAACGTAACTGTCGGGAGTATCTGGATATTCTAAAGAACAAACCTTTGGAAGGTATGGATCATGCTCTAAACTAAATGTTAGTTCTGCTTCCACTTGGGTACTTAATTCTGATGTGAATTTTGAATTCCATGCAGAATCTAGTGGGAAACAGAAGGCAGAGTAAAGGCGGATCAACCCTACAAGTGGGGAATGGAGCAAACGTTGTTGCATTAGCTGTGGGGCTTGTTGCTTGACTCTACCTAATGGAGTAGTTTAGAAATAATAGTTAGCTATCTTTACATTCCAGAAGTTATTAGAAACATTAATTTTATTTCAGTTTTATCTAAACGAGGTTTTAGTTTGATTTAATAAATGTTTTCTATTAAATGAAGAGTTCATTACTTCTGGAGTTTATATGGATGGCCTTTATTTTCTAAACTTTATTACAAATATGAATTGCAATGGAGCATGATAGTTCTAAATTGAATGCTAATAAACCTAAGAGAACAAGATATACATAATGATGTATGTAGAAGTTTCTCAAACTTTACAACCTTTACCAATGATTCAGTCTAGGTTTGGGTGTGTATACTTAATGAAGTACAAATCTGAAACATTTGAAAGGTTCAAAGAATTCAGATATGAAGTAGAGAAACAAACCGGTAAAAGTATTAAAGCTCTTCGATTAGATCGGGGAGGCGAATATTTAACCGGTTAATTTTTAGATCAATTTGTTCAAATGGGCATTCAATCACAATGGACACCTCTTGGAACACCATAACTTAATGGTGTGTCAGAAAGGAGGAAGAGGACCTTATTGGATATGGTCCAATCCATGATAAGTTACAACGACCTAATATTATCCTTGTTAGGATATGCCCTAGAAATTTCCACGTACCTATGAAACAGAGTTCAAACCAAGGCTGTTCCTTAAGACCTATATGAGATATGGAAAGGGAAGCACCAAACCTTAAGCATGTTAAGGTATGGGGTTGTAATGCATGTGTAGAGACACATGATGTAACCAAATTGGAAATCAAGATAACTTAAATGTAGGTTTGTGTATTATCCTAAAAGGAGTTTAGGATATCATATCTATTATCCTGATAAACAAAAGTGTTTGTTAGTAAGTTTGCAATCTTTCTTAAAAAAGAGTTTATTCAAGAAGGAGGCAATAACAGGAAAATAGAACTCAAAGAGTTGTTTAATGAGACACAAACTAACATTGATGCAACCCCTGTCCCTGTTGAGACAGAACCCATCATTATACCATGATAGTACAAAGGATTAGTGGGAGTGCGATCACATTTATGGTCCTATGAGTGAATGACGTTCTACTTATTAGGGAATAATGTAGAGACGTTGTCAAAAGTGAAAAATTGGTTTTTCACAAAGTTTCTCCATAAAAGATTTGGAAGAAGCATCCTATATTCTAGGAATAGGGGTCTATAGAGATAGATCTAAAGGATGCTAAGTCTTTCCCAATCGATGTACGTAGACAAGATTTTGAATGGGTTCAAAATACATGATTTCAAGAGAAGTCTAATTCCTGTCAGACATGAAATCAAGTTGTCTAAAAGCATATGCCATGCTGTGTACATTACTAGATATCAGTTTTGCTGTAAATGTTACTAACAGATATCGGGAAGACCCAGATAAGGTACACTGGGAAGAAGTCAAAGCTATCCTTAAGTACTTGAGAAGAACTAAGGACCCATGCTTTGTCTATGGAGAAAGAAACTTAGAAATGGTTGGTAAAACGGATTCAGATTTTTAATCTGACGATGATGATAGGAGATCAACATAGAGGTTGAGTACATTGCTGCATGTTTGGATGAGTAAGTTCATTGCAGAACTAAAAGTGGTTCCTGACATTGAGAAGCCCTTACTATTGTTTTTGTGACAACAATGGGGCTAGTGCTCAAACCAAGGAATCATGGTCTCATCAAAAGTCCAAACTTTAAGCGGTAATTCCAAGTGATTAGAGAGATCATTGGAAGAGATGACATATACATATAAAAGTTTAAAAGAACAGAGATTAAAGAAGACCCCTTTACTAAAGCTATGACCCAAGTGTGTTGGATCACCACCGACAGGATATGAGTATGAGATACATGGTGGATTGGCTATAGTGCAAGTGGGAGATTGTTAGGATTATGCCTTAGAGCCAATCATGGAGATGATTGTTTAGGGATTAGGAACAATCAATTGATTTCATTTATATATGTCACATTTATTATTGATTTAATAAAAGGGCTTATTCTATTATGTTTATATGCAGCATTTATATTTACATAATATGTCCATGGAGTTAGAGTTGAGAATATAAAATTACAAAGGGTTGTAATTTTGAGACTGTAAATATATCTCTGTACTAAACTCCTAAATCATTCCTAGTTGAAGGTTCACTATGATGGACAGTAATGAACCATAGGACTAGCACTTGTTAGGTTGACTCTATAGGAGGATAGCTAGTCTCAAGCTATTTGTGTGGAGACACTACAACCAACAAGTGGGTGCCTATTATAAGAATAGGTACACTGAATGTGACCAAAGATATGAGATAAACTGAATGGAGTTTTAACCTGCCTGTCCGTCAGTTTCTCATTGTTATAGTGGTACAAGTAATCCTTAGACCTGAGACACCATGGTTGTCTTATACATGTAGCTTTAGAAGTTTGATAACATTAAGTGCAGATCCTATTCAGGGGTCTGTAAGGGTGTTCATTGGCCCTACTGCTATGTGTGTGAAGGCATGTGAGTGATCAACAAGGAATCCATCACTTTCAGGAAAAAGAGAGTGAATGTCTCATACAGCATTCATTGAGTATAACTCATTAAATCCATAGGCCCATGGTAGAATGAATATGGAAAGGAGTTTCCATAAGTTCATCATTGAGTTGATATTAATGAATGAGTATAAAGTAATTGAACTAGGGACTTGACAGACTTCCATATCCTATTAGTTCAATTGGAGACATTGTGTTGATGGAAGGATGGAATTGTAACCTGTAAACTATAACAGAAGGGTTCTTTGTAAATGACTATTCACCTCATTAAGGACCACACCATGAGCCATATGCTAGGTGTTACTCATGGTTAGTAGAAGCCCTAATTGATATAAATGAGTTATAATCAATTAGGGAATTGAAAGGAGTTTCAATTAGACCCTTAATGGAAAGTGTTCCATTGTGCACAACTTGTGCTGTTCCTACTACTTGATGATGTGAACCCAATGGATCACACACTGATCATGCTAAGAGAGCTTGATTTTCTATGAGAGAAAGGGTATAAGTGATTAAAGAAAAGTTCTTTAAGGGGCTAATTTGTATTTGATGCAAACTAGTGGGCTAATTGTGTAATTAAGAGTAATTACACAAATTAGATTAGGGTTTGGAATCCCCCCTTGGCCGGCCCTATTAGTGGGCTATATAATGCCCACTATAAGGTGATGACATCATCACAATCACTCCTCCCCAAGTGCTGGCCGAATTCTCCCTTGGAGGCTCTCTCTCTCTCTCTCTCTTCTTCACCTCTAGCAACCCTAAGGAAGAAGAAGGAAAGGACAACTTGCTCAAGCTAGGTGTGGATACTGTTGGAGGCAGTGCACTTGGACTGCTCAATCAGAAGACAAAGCTTGGAGCATAAAGGAGAAGACTTGTTCAACTGTAAGTACCCTAACTCTCTTGGTAGTTAGGTTTATGGTTTTTGTATTAAGCATAATTAAGATTCATGGGTTTGGGAATCATAGGAAAAATTTTAAATTTCGCCTTTGTATTTTTCCTCTCTAGTTTGATTCCCAACATGTCTAACATAGTGCCTGTGCTTAAAAAAGATGGGAAAGTGCGAATGTGTGTCGACTTCCGCGACCTTAATGCTGCAAGCCCTAAGGACGACTTTCCCCTATCGCATATCGATGTATTAGTGGACAGTACAGCAGGCCATGCTCTTCTCTCCTTCATGGATGGGTTTTCTGGTTACAACCAGATAAAGATGGTGCCTCGAGACATGGAAAAGACAACTTTTATCACGCAATGGGGGACGTATTGCTACAGGGTAATGCCTTTTGGCTTAAGAAATGCCGGGGCTACTTACCAAAGAGTCGCTACGACCCTATTGCATAATATGATCCATAAAGAAGTAGAGGTGTATGTGGACGACATGATAGTCAAATCTGTAGACCGGGAAGGACATTTTACGGCATTGGAGAAGTTCCTAGAACGGGCAAAGAAGTACAACCTCCGATTGAATCCTCAGAAGTGTGCCTTTGGAGTCACTACAGGAAAGTTGCTGGGTTTCATGATCACTTAGAAGGGAATTGAAGTTGATCCAGGGAAGATAAAAGCTATCACGGAGATGGAGCCACCAAGAATTGAAAAGCAGATCCGGGGTTTTCTAGGGAGAGTTCAGTACATAAGCCAGTTTATCACCAATCTGACCATGGTTTGCGAGCCGATTTTCAAGTTACTTAAGAAGGGTGTGTCCAAAGAATGGAATGAGAATTGTCAAGAAGCTTTTGAGACCATTAAAAGATATCTGAGCAATCCCCCAATCTTGGTTCCCCCACGGTAAGGTGAACCATTATTGTTATACTTAACGGTTACTGAAACCGCAACGGGAGCCATGTTAGCTCAGTACCTTGAAGGGTTGAAAAAGGAAAATGCCATCTACTACTTGAGCAAGAAAATGACAGATTATGAAGTAAAGTACAATGCACTAGAAAAGGCTTGCGTAGCATTGGTGTGGGCCACTCAGAAACTCCGCCATTACATGATGTCCTTCGAAGTCTTGCTGATAAGTCACTTGGATCCTTTGAAATATTTGCTAGAAAAACTAGTCTTATCGTATAGGACGGCTCGTTGGTCGCTTCTCCTCAATGAGTTTGACATAAAGTACCTGGCGCAGAAGTCCATTAAAGCAAACGTTGTTGTAGACCACTTGGCAAGTTGCCCTCTGCTGTCATCAACCCAATTCAATGATGAATTCCCCGACGAAGACATCCTTAAAATCGGGAAGAAGACTTGGAGAGTTTACTTTGACGGAGCTGCAAACAGAAGAAGTTATGGAATAGGAGTGCTACTAGTTTCGCCTGAAGAAGCCTTCACGCCTTTAGCAGTTAAATTGGGATTTGAAGCCACCAACAACATTGCGGAATATGAGGCCTGCATTCTAGCATTGGAAGTTGCATTAGAATTGGGAATAAAGGAACTTGAGGTGTTCGAGGATTCAGCATTGATTATCTGTCAGATAAAAGGGGAATGGAAAACTCGTGACGAGAAACTATTGCCATATCATGCTTATTTGGAAGCATTAACCAAAGAATTTACAGAGATCGAGTTCAATTACCTATCAAGAAACAAGAATCAGTTTGCTGATGTCCTAGCAACTCTAGCTTCAATAGTGGAGATACTAGAAGGAGGAAATGTGAAACCGCTCGTGATCGAATGCAGAGAGAAACCAGTTTATTGCTGTTCCATTCGAGAAGGGGAGATAATAGATAATCACCCTTGGTTTTATGATATAAGAAGGCTCATCAAAGAAAGGGAATATCCAGAGGAAGCGTCTCATGTGGACAGATGAACATTGAGGAGAATGGCAAGCCATTATGTGGTATGTAGAGGGAAACTATATCGGAGATCTTACGATGCAATTCACTTACTGTGTGTCACGGAGGAAGAAGCTAAAAGACTTATCGAAGAAATTCATGAAGGAGTGGGGGCTCCGCATATGAATGGATACATGCTAACGAAGAAAATCATGAGGCTAGGATACTATTGGTCTACAATGGAGAAGGATTACTATGCCCATGTTAAGAAATGCCATAAGTGTCAACTCTTCGCCAACAGACAACACTTGCCCTCCATGCCCTTAACAAGTATGTCAACTCCATGGCCATTTGCAATATGGGGAATAGACATCATCGGGCAGATTAAGCTGAAGGCTTCCAATGGACACAAATATATCTTGGTAGCCATCGATTACTTCACCAAGTGGGTGGAAGCAGCTTCCTTCAAGGTTTTGAATGCCAAAAAGGTGGCGCAGTTCATACAACTCAACATTATCTACAAATATGGGGTACCGCATGAGGTCATTTCGGATAATGGTCAGCATTTTCTAAAGGAAACTAAAGAACTCTTGCAGAAGTATAAGATCGTTCATCACTTGTCATCCCCGTATCGCCTACAGACTAACGGTGTAGTGGAAGCTGCCAACAAGAATATCAAGAAGATACTACAAAAAAACGGCTGACACGTACACTGATTGGCATGAGAAACTACCATTGGCATTATGGGGGTACAGAATGTCAGTCAAATCATCAATAGAGGCTACGTCGTATGCTTTAGTGTATAGGATGGAGACCATTCTACTAGTGGAATTGGAAGTTCTTTCGCTAAGGGTTGCTATGGAAAGCCAATTGGCAGAGGTAGATTGGATCAAAGGTCGTTATGATGAGTTGGCACTGCTAGATGAAAGATGATTAAGGGCTCTGTACCACGTACAGGGATATCAGGGAAGAGTCGCAAAGGGCGTTCAACAAACATGTCAAAGACAAGGGCTTAAAGAAAGGAGATTTAGTATTGAAAGAGATCCGAGCTCCAATTTTCGATCCACAAAGAAAGTTCAAACCAAGTTGGGGTGGCCCGTACGTCATCAAGGAGATATTGCCAGCAGGGGCTGTTCGACTTATGGACTTGGATGGGATCGAGTTTGCTCGTCCCACCAATTTGGATCAATTAAAGAAGTATTATGTATAAGGCCTGCCAGGTTGAAAACCTGTAAGGGCGGCCTAGGCAAAAATTAAGGCATTTGAACTACGAGGACATGATTCCCCAAAAAAGAAAAAGAAAAAAGAGAAAAAAAAAAGGAAAAAAAAGAAGAAAGAAAAAAAAAAAGAGAAGAAAAAAGAAAATGGGGATACGTAGGCAACCCATAAAGTTACTTTGGGTGCGGTCCAAACAAACAACACAATCACAAAAAATCTCAAAAGTAAATTATTATTGGCAATTCATTTGAAACTAATTGATTGACATAGCAATTTATTGACGTTAAGTAAAAGAACTATCGACATGCCATAGATATTCTATTTCTTGAGTCTTCAAATTCTCTTGAGTTTCTTCAGAGTCGTCTTGTCTGTCTTCCTTCTTTCTCTCTCGAGTCTTCTTTTCTTTCGTAAGTCATGGTCGTGTGCTGCCTCCATTGCCCCAAGAATGTCTTCTCTGCAAAGTCCAAATCTAGTGTCCTTGATAAGGTCATAAATTCTTTCTCTGCGGGAAGCTTCCCTTTTGCCTAAATCATCCTTCAACCATTGCTTATATTCCTGACTCATCTTGAAAGGTCCTTCAGTATTGGCAATTCCAGTCAATTTCAAGTTCGTAGGCCAATGAGTCCTCGCCCACTTGCCTATAATAAGACTAACAGGTTCTACAGAGCAACAAGGTCCTATTAAGGACGGTATGGTTTGCATGGCAGCCCATTTGGCGAAGAATTCTCGAAGTCCAATAGAAAGAAATCGATCTCAACCTATGAGTTTGACAAAAGCACACCCCGAGGTTCGAAAAAGTACTTACTCTTTACACCCCCATATGAAAACAAACCATTTGATGTTTCGCCACGACAGTGTTTCAAAGTAACCTAACCAATCTCTTAAAGAGAAGGGCCCAAGTAGTTCAACTTAGCGAAGACAGAAGTGCTGGGGCTTGTATGGATTGATAGTGGTAGGAGATAGAAAATTCAAGCGTTCGAGCAGCCACATTTGCAATAAAAAGGGGCTAACTCCTAAAGGTGCTTTAGGGTTGCCATGAACTTCATCTAAACCATTCAGGGTTTCAGCTAATACCAAGGGAATAATGTTATGTCACTTGAGAAGAGGGGCAATCAACTCACATATTTGAACAGAGGCTTAAAGAGTGCCAGGTGGAGATAAGAAAACGGCTAATTAAACAGAAAGCGAGTGCACGCTGAAGTTGAGGGGTGAAAGTCAGAGTACCTTTGCTGTCGTGAGCTAAGAAAGAGGTTGCTAACTTCATTAAGTCCACCATATGATCCTTTACAAAGATCGTTACATCCTTCTGAGGAATGCCAAGAAAGTCTGAGAAAGAAGCAAAGTAATCCGAGCGAGGTGTAGGAAGGATGAATGGCCCTATGGGTGAAACTCCAAATAAAGCACAGAATTCCTCCATGGTTGGGCATAATTCTTCATAATTGAATCGAAAGACATGGATTTGAGGATCCCAAAAATATGTAGCAACAGTGAGAAGAGTTGTTTCAAGCTTCATATACCTTAGAGAGAGCAACGGTTCCAAGCCGAAGCGCTTAAACTCAGTTTTGTCTTTGGCAACCATGACTGCCAAAAACCCTCTTAAGAATCCATCCAAGGCTTCCATAATTATTGTCAATAAAAAATAAATGAGCTAGAAGGCTTCCCTCATGTGTTTTTTTAGGGAAAAGGCCACAAATTCGAGTCCTGAAAGGAGTAGGATCACCAAAATAGCAAAATTACCTGAAAAATCACAAAAAAACGCATCAACCTCGAGTAACCGTCCGGGGCTAGATGGTCACCTGAGGCTTTGCCTTATTTCACCTTATTTTGCCCGGTTTTGCCTATTTTTGCTTTCGGATGGCCCTTTTAGGCCGTTTTAACTCCTATAAGCTCACATTGACTCAAATTTTCATAAGAGAGGCATTACAACATCATCATGATAGGTTTTAAGAAGCACCATAAGTATCCATAATAAGGGTTAAGAAAGTGGTTCGAAGGTTGAAATTACAAAACACAGCATGAAATGCAAAAAGATAGCCATTGTTTTATTATTTTTTACAATCCCAACAAAGATGTGAGTAAAATCAACAAGTCCCAGAGCTTCTTTTGCGGCTCGGCCTAGTGTCATCAAGACCCCCACGAGGTGCTTTAGGAGGGCGCATTGATGGTGGCGGCTTGTGATAACGAAGTCTGTTGCAAAGAAACTAAGTATGAGAATAGGGTAGGTTAAAAACCTCAAATGGGAACTTTAAATAGGTTGAACACTTACTGTGGCATCCAAACGGGCTTCCACCATGGATTTGGCTAAGCTCATCCTTACAAGGTCACGCCTCAAGCCCTCGCTAAGATCAATAAACTCTTGGGCATATGCCGCAGGCACCTAGGACAATCAATATGATTAAATTGAAGGTAATGTAAAAAGGAAAATACCCATAAAGAGAACTCACATGTTCTCGACTTGGGTCGACCCTAGGGGATTCATCAAAAGTGAGATGGGTAATGGCAGTCTTGACAAAGTTCGACCCACAGCACAAATCTATGGACCAATTAGGTTGAGGCAAGGGTAGTGATCGATCCTCCTCCATTTCATCTTCTTCAGAACCATGAATCACCCCCTTACCTGAGCCCACTGTCAAGCTATTGTTGGGAATCTAACTAAAGAGGAAAAACTACAAAGGCGGAATTAAAATTTTTCCTATGATTCCCAAAACCATGAATCTTAATTATGCTTAATACAAAACAAAAACCCTAACTAGAAGAGGGTAGAATTACTTACAGTTTGATGTGGTCTTCTCCTTTATGCTCTAAGCTTTTTCTTCTCCTTTTAGCTCCAAGCTTTGTCTCCGGACAACGGTGAATGAGCAGCCCAAGTGTGCTGCCTCCAACGGTATCCACACCTAGCTAGAGCTTGTTGTCCTTTCCTTCTTCTTCCTTATAGTTGCTAGAGGTGGAGAAGAGGGAGAGAGAGAGGGAGAGTTGTAATTTTTTCAACCAGCCCTTGGGAGAATGAATTGTCCTCATGTGATCCCCACATAATGGGCATTATATAGCCCAATAGGGCCGACCATAGGGGGATTCCTAACCCTAGTGGAATTTGTGTAATTACTCTTAATTACACAATTGGCCCACTAGTTTGCATCAAATACAAATTAGCCCCTTAAAGAACTTTTCTTTAATCACTTATACCCTTTCTCTCATAGACAATCAAGCTCTCTTAGCATGATTAGTGTGTGACCCATTGGGTTCACATCATCAAGTAGTAGGAACAGCACAAGTTGTGCACAATGGAACACTTTCCATTAAGGGTCTAATTGAAACTCCTTTCAATTCCCTAATTGATTATAACTCATTTATATCAATTAGGGCTCCTACTAACCATGAGTAACACCTAGCATATGGCTCATGGTGTGGTCCTTAATGAGGTGAATAGTCATTTACAAAGAACCCTTCTGTTATAGTTTATAGGTTACAATTCCATCCTTCCATCAACTCAATGTCTCCAATTGAACTAATAGGACATGGAAGTCTGTCAAGTCCCTAATTTAATTACCTTATACTCATTCATTAATATTAACTCAATGATAAACTTATGGAAACTCCTTTCCATATTCATTCTACCATGGGCCCATGGGTTTAATGAGTTATATTCAATGAATGCTATATGAGACATTCACTCCCTTTTTCCTGAGAGTGATGGATTCCTTGTTGATTACTCACATGCCTTCACACACATAGCAGAAGGGCCAATGAACACCCTTACAGACCGCTGAATAGTATCTGCACTTAGTGTTATCAAACTTCTAAAGCTACATGCATAAGACAACCATGGTGTCTCAGGTCTAAGGATTACTTGTACCACTATAACAATGAGAAACTGATTGACAGGTAGGTTAAAACTCCATTCAGTTTATCTCATATCTTTGGTCACATTCAGTGTACCTATTCTTATAATAGGCACCCACTTGTTGGTTGTAGTGTCTCCACACAAATAGCTTGAGACTAGCTATCCTCCTATAGAGTCAACCTAACAAGTGGTAGTCCTATGGTCCATTACTGTCCATCATAGTGAACCTTCAACTAGGAATGATTTAGGAGTTTAGTACAGAGATATATTTAGAGTCTCAAAATTTCAACCCTTTGTAATTTTATATTCTCAACTCTAACTCCATGGACATATTATGTAAATATAAATGATGCATATAAACATAATAGAATAAGCCCTTTTATTAAATCAATAATAAATGTGACATATATAAATGAAATCAATTGATTGTTCCCAATCCCTAAACAATCATCTCTATGATTGGCTCTAGGGTATAATCCTAACAACTATGCCCTTTTGCTCATCAACCCTGCAAGTGTTCACCTATTAAATGAAGTCTATATCAACAGGAAAGGCAATGAAAGCATCAAAGACTTACCCCTTGAGGAGGAGGCCTGTCACCCTAGGTCTCATCAGATATTGGTGGCAGAAAGTGTCGTACACAATGTTAGGAGAAGTATACTCCTCCGCATCCCAACCCTCAAAGCATCCCACAACTCCTCCCCCTCCATTGAGTTAGCATGCCTCATGTTTAGTAGTGGAGGCATTGGAGTCACAGCTACATTCACATCACCCATGACTTGCCGCAAGACTCGTTCCCCCAAGTACCAGTACCTGCCCATGAGGCCTTCCAAAAGCACCCTCTTGCCAGTCAACATTAAGCTAGGAATGCATTGCTTGGGTAGCATTGGCACCCATATCTTCCAAGGATCCCATTCGATTTGTTCAAAAAAAAATCCAAAATGAGAAATTGGAAGTAAAAAGAAAAGAAAAGAATAGGGAGAGAATTTCACCATGTCAGCTGTCAGGCTTGCTAGGTGAGCCCTAGCATAGGCATAATTATGACGGTTCGCCACCCGGAAGGACACATAAGTGGGAGAGTAATTCTTGAGGGTAGGCCATTCTATGGTTTCCTCAGCAAGAGATGAGCGGCATAGGTTGAGGTATTCATAACACCAGACCTGTCAAGAGTTGAAAGAAGAGTCAAAAAGAAAAGAAAATATAAGAAAAAGCGAAAGGAAATAAAAGGGAAGTACTACTACCTCCCAAACAAAAGGCATCCCTCCAAAGTCCTTAGTAACGCCGCAGGACATGTCACACATTGTTCGATACATGGTGGCTAGAGCAGCCCCTCCCCAATTGAATTTCCTAATCTTGCCAACGTCTTCCATGCTTGCAAGAAGACCCAAAGGGGCTAGGTCGCCTGTACTGGCAAAGAATGTGCATGAGATCATGTAAAGAAGGAATGCTCTTGTAATGCAATTGGGGCTTCGCACCCGCGCTCTCCTTTTACTTTGCAAATTTGTTAAAAACCCAAGGTGCGGTGTACCGCTTTCTTGATTATCTCAACTTCCATTCCAAGGTAAGCTAGGAGATAATTCTCATCTATGGATGCCTCTTCATAGAATTCCAAGCTCTTGCCTTTAATACTCAAGCCCGTGATCATGGTAAAGTCCTTGGGGGTTAAAGTCATCTCCCCAAAGCTGAAATGGAGTGTGTTGGTGGTGTCCCACTATAATTCAAACAAGGCTAGCAAGGCTTGCCTACCACATTGATCGTTCCACAAGGAATCTAGGAATGGACCAAAACCGGCCTTTTCGACATGGCTCTTGGCTATGGGTTGGAAGTTTTCCATGTTCCGCCACCACTCAATAAGTCCTTTTATAGAGGACCTAGTGCGCATATCCTAAAAGTTAGGGCTATGGTCGTTGAAAATACCTTAAGAGTTAGTTGAGAGAACATAGAAATAATAAGCCTATACTAGCAATTGGTTTCAAATTGTTTTCTAAAAGATGCCAAAAAGTTATTTCTTATTCATCAAATGAATTGCTAATGAATGTTTATGAGTTTACTTGTTCATATGCCTTAATTTGGCAAGGATTGAACACTTTTTTATCACTTGGACATTTTATCGAACACTTGGTGGGTGACACTTCCCAAGCCTTGAAACAAAAGAATTTTGTATGTTCAATCCTTGCTAAATCATCGCATATTACTCACTTGAGTATTTATTTGTTGATATACATTGATTTGGTAAAGATTGAACACCTTTATCTCACTTGGGCATTTTAACGAACATTTGGTGGGTAGGCATTTTTCAAGCTTTCAAATGAAAAGGATTTGTGTGTTCAATCCTTACCAAATCAAGGGATATCACTCGACAACACAAGGGGTATTCAAAAGAAGTAGATGGGAATGCAATTTCATCAATAGAATCGAAAGATTCAAAAGAAAAGTGTTAAATTGGGTAAACTTACTTCTTGTTGGGAATGGAGAAATGAAAGATGCTTGTCGGGTTCAAGCAACACCCTATCTTGTGGAGCATCATAGAGTAGTGCCTTGTACTTGCTTTTGACCCCATAGAATGGATACTTGGTGCTTGAGTCCTTGCTAGATTACATTCTTGATGATGGAGTTGGGTTTGTGAAAAATAGGTTTGATTTGGTTTGATTTCAAAAGATGATGTGAATTGGGTGTTTTGATTGTTAAATGGGCTTGATTTGTTGTTGTTTGATGTGCAAATGATGTTTGGATTGAGTGTTTTTAATGTGGGAATGAGATAATGAGAGTTGGAGAAGATGGAATGAGAGTTTAGAGAGAGAAACTCTCTAGTTTTCAAGTTGGGAGAATGTAAGAATGTGTGTGCAAGCATGGGTTTAGAAACCCAGAATTTTTTCCTTGGTGGGCTCGGGTAACCGACCCCCCTTGGACGGTTAGCCAGTCTTGCCTTGGACGGCTGACCATCTAAAGAAAGATGGTTACCCTAGCCCACTTTGCCCGTTCGCCCCGTTTCGCGTGCTTGCAACCTCTAAACTTCTTCAAATTGACTTGATGGTCACTTTTTGAGTTATGGGTTGAATATATCCCCCAAGTTTATCAAGTTTTAGTGAAATTTTTGAATCTTGGGTTGATTGTATTTACCCACATAGTGAGAAATTATTATGGCTATGACAAATAGCTTTCTCATGAAATGAGCTTGGTGTTGAAAAGATTGACTTTCAAGCCTTAAAATTCAATTCTCTATATGATGATAGTGATATCATATCAAGTGATAAAGATAATTTCACATGAAATGACTCGATAATCATGTGACAAAGATAATTTCACATGAAATGACGATTCATGAGTTATGCTAGTTACAAAGTAACTTGCCATCTTTATGAAATTAGCATGAAATGCACTTTGTTTTTCAATCAATTGACTTTCAATTCAATGTCATATCATGTGATAAAGATAATTTCACATGAAATGACATGAAATAAGCTTGATTTTCAATCGATTAACTTTCAATTCAATGTCATCTCATGTGATAAAGATAATTTCACATGAAATGACATGAGATAGACTTGGCTTTGAATTGATTGAATTTCAATTCAATGTCATTTCATGTGATAAAGATAATTTCACAAGAAATGATAAGAAATGAACTTGATTTTGAATTAATGGATTTAATTTCATATCATGTGATAAAGATAATTTCACATGAAATGATAAGAAATGAACTTGACTTTGAATCGATTGACTTCCAATTCAATGTCATTTCATGTGATAAAGATAATTTCACATAAAATGACATGGAATAAGCTTTGTTTTTCAATCAATTGACTTTTATATCATGTGATAAAGATAATTTCACATGGAATATGCTTGATTTTAAATCAATGGACTTTCAAGTGGACCTCATATCATGTGATAAAGATAATTTCACATGAAATGATGATCTATGATCATGCTAGTTATGAAATAACTTGCTATTCCCAATGAAATTGGCATAAAAGCATGTGATAATGATAACTTCACATGGAATGATGATTCATGAGTTATGAAATAACTCACTATCTTTGCTATTTCCACTAAAAGTAGCACAAAATCATGTAATAACGATAATTTCACATGAAATGATGATTCATGAGTTATGAAATAACTCACTATCTTTGCTATTTCCACTGAAAGTGGCATAAGATCATGTGATAATGATAATTTCACATGAAATGATGATTCATGAGTTATGAAATAACTCACTATTTTTGAGAATTTCCAATGAAATTGGTAGGATACCTTGTGATGCACTAGTGAAACTAACTTTGCATCATGAGAAGACCATGTGGATATCACTAATGCAATTAGTGCATGGTAAAGGCAATTGCATGAGCGCACCAACGAATGTTGGCATGCAATCAGTTATTTGCTTCGATAAAATCATCGCGTGCTTGGATATGACGAAGTCTATCCTTATGGTTCCATTTGAGTTTGTTGGTATTAATGAAATTAATCTATCAAACAAGAATGGGTTGTTCTTTAATCATTGGCTCACAAGTGAAACTTGTTCACCAATGAGGGCCTTCTGTTACACCCCATTTTTGTCACCTTAACTAGGATATATCATTTCATGTAGGGTTTTGAGTTCTTTTTGAGTCTAGTCTTTTGCATTGAGTTTCTATGGCATTGAATATCATGCGTATGAATTTTGAAGTGATTTGGAGTTTATTTCGATAGTCAATAAGAACTTTTGCGACTTTAAGGGCATAATCGTCTTTTAAGCCGTATATTTTCCATTTGACCTTGAAATGATTCCTGAGTCATTCCCTTGAGTTCATATGGTTATATAGAGTCCATATAGAGGTTCAATTTCATGAATTAATGGTTTAAGATCAATTCGGCTCATAACGGTTCAGGTTGGCTAACTGACCCTTTCTTGGTTTGCTCAAATTGACTCAAAAGACCCAGTCAATTTTCCCTCATTTAACTTCAATTAGGCTTTATTTACATCCTAGATATGTTTAAAAAGATTGAATTTCAATTGGGAAAGCATTTGGTTCGACCTTGTGTACAAACCCAAGCTTAGCGACTGGTGAGGCACCATGGTTAACCACCTTTGTAAAACCTAACCATGCACCCATGGTTAAGTATTTTTGTCCTAAAATGCCTAAAAATGTGTTCCCCTTCGAAACACGGTTGTTTTGGCTTTTATTTCATCAAAATTAGGACTTAATTTGACCCCTAAAAGACTCCTGAAGCAAGAGGAAGTCAAAACCGGAGCGGAATGGAGGGACCCTCGGGTAACCGTCTGGGGCTGGACGGTCAGCCGTCTAGGCCCAGACGGCTAAGCGACCAGGCCTACATGGTCACCCGAGGAGTCTGTCCTTAATTGGGTTTCTAACTCTTCCTTCCCTCTTTTGACGGTTTCCTCCGCCTTTACAACTTATTTCTTCCTAGGATTGTGTAAATTTGAGTTGTTTAAGCACCAAGAGAGTCTCTAATAGCCCTAGGATCATTATCTAATGAATTAATCTTAGCCATTGGTTTAGGGGGTCAGTTCTCTATATAAAGGACATGATGTTTAGCACATAGGGAGAGGTTGATTGCACTTTACACTTAGAGAGAGAGGGCGCTATGAGTTTGGAGAGCTAGAAGGACATCAAGGGGAGGCCCTTCAACCCTAAGCAAGCAAGAGAACAAAGAGTTTGAAGGCAAGGAAGGTTCTACAAGAAGTAAACACTCATTTTAAATGCTGAATACAGGTTTTCTCCTTCTCCTTCTCATTCTTCTTCTATGATAGTTCTAGTACATGATGTAACTACACATGTTAGGATAGTTCAATGCTTTTATGATGTGTTATGAATGGTTTTGAGATGATTTATGGTTTTATATGCTTGATAAATCCTGGTTTACTAAGGATTTGAAAGTACTATCTTTTCTTTCTTCTTAAATCATGCATAGTTGACATGTCTAGGTTGCTGTGGTTATTGTCATGAGTTGATGCTCCTGTTAGTCAATATATATGATATGAATGATATTCATGATGATTTGAGCATGTGTTAGAGTCTTTTCATAGGTTTTTATGCATAATTATGAAATTAGGGTTTTGATAACCCTAAAATCACACAAGTTTCATACAGCATGTTTAGTTTAATTCTATGAGTAGTTTCTCATCATAGTCATTCTATATATGCTGCATATAGTTGAATCAAGCTAGGTTTGCATTCATATAGAAGAATTTGTAGGGTTTTTGGAGATATTATCCTTTTCTAAGGATAATTATCCTTTTTGTTAAGTAAGGTTTTGCATGAGAGTTTTTTGTGATGTGTTTAAGCATGAAATCACTTCTATTGTGTTCTAGTATATATGTTTACATAAGATATGATGATTTCACCTTCCCATAGCAGCTTTTTTATGTGAAATTATCTTAAGATAATTTTTCTTAAGAAAGCTCGCCCATGTTTTCATATTTTACATAAAATATCACCTTTTTTATTAGAATAGATTTTGCTATCATGTTTATTGATATTATTAGGGTCTCTCATGATTGTTAGTGTGTCTTTGGTAGGTTTTTATGCATATAAGATAGGTCATTGCATGTAGAATTGAGTTGAGGTCCTTAATTATTCATTATTCTTGTTGTTTGTATGATAAATGGATTATTTTAGGCCTTGTTATGATTCTGTCCAGATTGGTATATTGTTCTTCTTGCATGGTTTTGTGCACCTATAAGGGTGCAAACAGGTACAATAATTGCCCTATTGCAAATAGGGCTGCTATTGCTTGAAATTGCTAATGCTTAGAGCTATTCCGCTCAGGTAAGTGGGTTTGAAGGTGCCCTAATTCACTTTTTCTCTCTTAACTCTTTCTCTTCTCCCTCCTTAGGGTTAATTCTTAATATGGACACATGGTAACTATCAAGGGTTTCCTTCATTAATAAATTATGATTTTCTATCAAAGTTTTCATCTTGTGGAAGTTTTTAATTTTGGATTATTCAATACATTCTCGAACAAGGAAACCTAGGGTTTTTACCATAGGTTTGTATTAGGTTGTAACCCTATTCTTTTCGAACTACGTGGACTTTGATCCATATATTTCGCTGCATAGTACGTAGGCGCTCTTCGTGAGGCTCAAATCTGTTATAGGATCCAAGTATCCTAGTTTTTTTTATCTTTTTTTTTCTTTTTTTTTTCTCTGTTTTATTTTGCTTATTATGCATGGATGGATGGATGGGATATATGTTATGTATGTTGTCTTGTGATGATATATGATGATATTTGAGTGAAAAAGATCTTAAATTAGCCCAATCAAATTAAGAGACCAACTCAGGCGATGTGGGTGCCTATGGGCTTAGCCCAAAACCTTCCCACATCGTAACTTAGCCCCCGAATCCAATTTTCTAGTTTCAAAGACTTTACTTTTCCTTTAATGGAGTCATGTGGTTTTGAAAATAAAAAATTTTTATGGTTTTCCTCTTTTCCTTAAAAAATGAGGTAGCGACTCCTTTTCGTTTGTTGTCTTTTAAACTCACGTATATTTCTCTTTCTAAACCCTTGTGGGCGCCGTGCTTTTTTCATGGGTTCACAGAGTCAATTAACCAACTTAAACTATATCGAGCCATTTTAATCCTAAGCCATTGATTCATCAAATTGAACCTAGAAATACTTCATATGCATCCATATGAACTCCAATTGACAATTTGGAGATTGTTTTAAGGTCAAATGAAAAGTTTGTGACCTAAAAGACGATTATGCCCCTCAAGTCACAAAAGCTCTTATTATCCCTCAAGATCAACTTCGAATTGAACCAAAATCCATATCCATTGTCCTTGTGACTCTAAAAAAACTAATGCAAGTGACTAGACTCAAAAACAAACAAAACAAAAACATGCATGAAATAATGAGCCTTAGCAAGGTGGTGCAAAAATGGGGTGTGATAGAAGGCCCTCATTGGTGAACAAGTTACACTTGTGAACCAATGATAAAGAACAACCCATTTTTGCCAAAAAGCCTAGAGAAATCACACACTGACACCAACAATGATATGAGATTGAAATAGGGAAGTATACTTAAGCCATGAATATACTTAAACCACTGGGGGTTGAGAATTGATAAGAGAAGCATAAGCCTATGATACCATGATCCTGACTATAAATAGAGAACCTAATGACGAGGAAATTTGGTACTAAAATATCCAAAATTTTCTGAAGCAAGGAGAATATTCTGAAGGAGCTGATAAGAAGGATCGTAGAGCGTTAAGGTTGTTGACCACGCAGTATATTATATGCGGAGGAAGGCTGTTCAAGAGATCGTATAACGGCACACATTTACTATGTGTAGATAAGGAAGCGGCCCGTGTATTAGTTGCGAAGGTACACAAAGGGGTATGCGGACCACATATGAGTGGAATTATGCTAGCGAAAAAGTTAATTAGACTGGGTTATTATTGGTCAACTATGGAATCAAACTGCATACAATATGTGAAGAAATGTCATCAGTGTCAAGTTTATTCCAATATGTAATATATGCCTCTAGTTGAATTATACCAATTGACGTCACTATAGCCGCTTTTAGTATAGGGGATTGACATCATTGAAAAAATCACGTCAAAAGCAGTAGGCCGACATGAATATATACTAGTGGCCATAGACTATTTTACCAAGTGAGTAGAAGCAGCGGCCTACACAAAACTGAAAGCTAAGCATGTGGCAAAGTTCATTGAAACAAACATTATTTGCAGGTATGGGGTACCTCATGAAGCCATTACAGATAATAGATTGCATTTTCAAAGAGAATTTCAAGATGTGTTTCAGAAATACCTCATCAAGCATCATAAATCCTTGCCTTATAGGCCGCAGACCAATGGGGGAGTAGAAGTGTCCAATAAAAATGTTAAGTATATTCTAGAAAAATTAGCTAAGACACATACAAATTGGGCAAATAGGCTACCATATGCGTTGTGGGGATATCGAACATCCATTAAAACGTCAATCGACTCCTTAGTCTCTGGTGTACAGCATGGAGGTAGTGTTACCAGTAGAATTGGAAGTAGAATCACTAAGGGTTATAATGGAGGATCAAATCTCAGAAGCCGAATGGACGACGAGACGATATAAGCAAGTAGCTCTCCTAGATAAAAAGAGGCTCAAAGACCTGTACCACGTGTAAGATTATCAGCGGCGGGTGGCCAAGGCATTTAATAAAAGGGTAAAACTTGAGGAATTTGAAGGAAGGTGACTTGGTACTGAAGGAAGTATTGGTACACGTCTCAGATCCTAGGGGCAAGTTCAAACCGAATTGGGTAGGCCCGTACATTATTAAGACCATATTGTCTGGTGGAGCAGTCAAACCTATGAATGAGGAGGGGAATAAGTTCACAAACCCCATTAATATGGATCAACTGCGAAAGTATTATATTTAAAGTGGGCCAATTCTGTATGGACAAGGGATTAAATTAATGCGAAGTTAATTAAAATAATTTCATTTTATTAATGACACCAACCAATACTTTGATAATTGCTTATTGATTAATAAGTCTAGAAAAGGGAATTAAGACAAAATGCAATATAAATTTTGAAGGGGGCAACAACATTTCAAATCATTTCTTTATTTCCTTGAGTTTTATTTCTTCTACTCCACTTGCCTTTCTTTTATGTTGACCTTCTACTGAGTCTAATGTCTTGAGGTCCTGGGTAAGCCATGCATAATATGAAGCAAAAGGACTAATAATTTTGGGAGCAGTAATTTGATGGATCTCGATCCGTAATGACCATATTTCTTGTATGCGCTCAAGGATCCAAAACCATAAGGGGCAGGTGTAGCCTAGGTGATCTTTGTTAATTGGGTTCTAGGGCAATCCAAATTATCTTTGAATACGAAGAGTGGGACAAAAGGATACTTTTGATAAACCGGCCAGGATTACACACCGTGGCAGCACTAACTTCAGAGTTATACTACGAATCCTCCACCATAGACAATGCCAACGAATGCTATGGCAAAACATATGAGTCAGCATATCGCAAATGACGTTATATTTAGGGAAAGGCTTCGAAGGTGAACGACGCCGATAATGCTAAGGTTGATAAGACCATGGGCATTCTACAGGTTCTAGAATTAGCTGTAGCCGTTCAAAGAGCCAAATCTGCAGAAAACAGAGAAGGATTAGTGTAACGGCTATGGTGCGTATGCACTAGTTAACCTTGCGGACGCACTATTGCGAATGCACTACTTGTGGTTGCGTACACAGTAAAGGTATAGAAATAGAACCTGCAAAAGTAAAGGATTGCCGCCGACTGTAGAATTCTCGCCATGAGCCACCTTGTCCAAAACATTCAGGGTATCTGCCAATATCATCATGCACAGGTTTTTCTCCATGAGTTGGGGCAAAACACGAACTAGAGATACAAGGGCCTTACCGGGAATGTTAAAGAAAATAACCAACATGATGCAGAAGCATAATGCATCCATATAATAGTCTTGAAGTTACCAATTGTTGGGATAGGTTGGCTTTAGAAGTGAGTCACTATAGACAAGAGGTTAACATAATAATCTGAATACCATGCACAGGCAATCCGTAGAGAAACCCCGAAAGCGATCAAAAGCTTCCCAGCCTTGATAAGATCAACAGTCGGGAGTAATATATAACTAGATTGACTGTGACCCAAGATGGCGCCAAATTCTTCCATGGTAGGGCATAATTCTGTGTTGTTACAACGGAAGACATATTAAATGGGGTCCCAAAACTCTATTGCTATGTGCAAGAAAGAAGGGTTGATACTCACCATGCAGTAATCAAACAATGAGGGAAGGTTGAACTTCATATTGAACTCATCTTGGGCTTGACGATCTAAGTTGCAGAACCACTTCAAGGTGATCTTTCGTGTTTCAAAGTCTCCCATTGTCCTCTAGTTTTGTAGGGAGAAGGGAGAAGGATGTTCATTCTTATAGGGAACGAAAATTCAAAGTTCCCTATCCAGAAAAATAAGGAATCGACATATGGTGCATACGCATAATGGTAGGTTACGTACACACTGGTGGACACGCATATGTTGGGTTTGCGTATACACCTAGTTCTAATCTTGCGTTGAGTTTATATTGTTTATCCTTATTCAATTTCTGTGTTTTTGATTCCTCACTCACATCGGTTGTTTCACTCCCGAGTTGCTTCTACAATAAATGGGTATCCTGATTTTAGAATCCTAAAGATGCAAGCTAGTAATCATATTGTAGAGATAAAACAGATGATCAAAGTTGAAAATAAAAGCAAAATACCAAAAGTAAGATGTTCAAGTACAGATCCCCAAAATATCCAAAAAATAAAACTATGCTGAAATAAAAGTAAAATGGACTAGTGCCTCCTAGAACGGGCACTGGAGCAGTTGGCACCACCACGACCTCGTGGGTGTTGCATCACGCTCTCATCGTCATCATCCCCATCCTCATTATCATCATCACTATTGCCATCTCTGCCACCACCCATCCTGGACCTCCGCGTAGGTGCATAATGGTTTAAGACTAATCTATGCACATCTGCTTGAGTTTGCCTATCATCTGATAGACGAACTCGGTCTCGGGGAACATCAACTACAATACAAATGAGGGGGAAAAATTAGGACATGCATTTATCATATCATAGTTATGTTTTGTAGGAAAAGAGAAGCATACCTAACGTGTGCTGGGAAGGATAAAGCAAGGATAGGCCTGCATGTCATGCTAAATGTGCACTTCACGAACCTTGCCATCATTACGGAACAATGGAATAGACCAAGAAAGATATATTAGGGGAAACCTATCACCTGGCGCACTAGGTACGGGGGTCTAACAAAGAAAGACAAAGTAAGATAAGGATATATATAATAAGGGATAAAACGAGCAAAGGTGAACTATATCCTTGATGACCTATGAGACAGGGCATGAGTCACTCATAGGCAAACTTCGGATAGCTCTCGAGAAGTTCGAGTAGCTAAGTCAAGTAGTGGATCCCCTTGTGCCACTCCTTTAAGTCTATTAAACTTATTGAGTATGGGATCAGAGAGAATGCAGGCGGGTCGTAGGGCACCCTATGATGAAGCTCAAGGTCAGCAGTAAGCTAGGGCACCACCCCCTTGGCAAAATAAAAAGCTCGTGCTCATGGGTAAAACAGCAAACAGGAAATCTCTGACATCTCCCAAACCTCGTCCTCTCACTCTTGAGGTCCTAACTCAGGAGCTCCCACCCAGGGAAGAGCACGTACCCTATCCAACTAGTCCAAGAACTCTTGGACTACAATGTGTGAGGCCTCGTCCCCTTAGATCAATGGCTCTAGAGTAAGATACATGCAAGCCCACAGCTGCACGACTTAAAGGTTACAATAAGAAAACGTAATAAGGAAATGGATGTGATGAAATACAATAAAAAGAGTAGCTTACCTCCCATAAGCGCCAACAACCAGTGGGATCAGACACCTGACAACTCAAAGAGTCTATAGTGGCGTATAGATAAGAAAAGACCGCACTGCCCTAGTTGTACTATCCAACAATCCCCAAGTCCTCAAGAGCCAACAGCCACCTAAGTTCTACGGTTTGAGCTAAATTGGTGACCAAGAAAGTGCTCAAGAGATACATGATAAAAGCCTTAGCCATTTGGGCTGGCTCCTCAACCATATCCTAACCTCACTCTAGGAAAGCAGTCCTCAGTGCTAGGTACTTCATTGTAACTAAAGGACAGGGAACTCCCAATAACCGTAAGGTCAACGCCTTACGGTCTATATCCACAAACTCAAAAGTGAACCATCGACCCCTCATCTGGAGCTCGATTAAGCGATAGAAATCATAGGGAGTCATCATATACTCTCGACTGGCAATGTGAAAAGTATGGGTGGTATCCCACCATCTCTCAGCTAATGCAAGAATCAACATAGGGCTCAGTTGCTGGGTGATCGTGTTAGTGGCAAGCTTCTCAAAGCCTACCCTGGTAACCAACTACCGGATCTTAGGAGTAACCGATCCCACCACTCAGCTAAACTGTCTATGCTGCCTCGTCCATATTTATTCTTTGAAATCTGCACAAGTAAGAGTTAGGTAAGTATATAGGTATACATGAATGGCCTTTTCTCATTACTGTTTCATTACCCATATGTACGCAATAGGTATAAGTGCGTACGCATGATTATGGTGCAGTACACAATGATGCATAATGCATACACAATGTAAGCCAAAGAACAATCTCTTCCTACACTTTCTCTCTCAACCTATGATAAGTTGTGTCTGTAATTAATATAGTTGCGTATACAACCTTTCTTCTCCTTATTCATGAAATCAGGTTTCATAGTGGTTTGCTTTGTCCATTTTAATTAGTCACCTTAGTCATATGGTGTACCCACACCCTTGGGGTCAAGGCCTAGTCTCACAGTTCTAGTTTGTTAAGACAGATTGGGTTCATTATTTTGTACGCACCTAGTATGGTTGCGTACGCAACATTAAACCTAGACGCATTTGACAGTTAGTCCCAAACTCCTTTCTACCATGTTTTGCCTAGGTTTTACAAGGAAGGGGGTGTTTTTTAAGTTTAAAGGTATCATCTTTAGGCATTTTTCCTAACATGCATGGATAAAAATCAAAACTTTTTCTTTTTCTAAAAAAAAGGGGAGAAAAAGAAATGTATAGTGGAAAATAAGTTTGGACTCACCCATTGTTGCCTCGCAATCTGGGAGCGGTGCTCCAAGGGATGGTGTAGGATCTCTGGGATCGCATTAGGGGCAAGCTATGGATCCCAACGGTTGATGACAAAACCCTCTTCGTCTCCCCGTACTCTCTTCGGTGCCATTGATGTTGATGAAGCTTCGGCAAGAGAAGCAGAGAGAGATGGAAGGAGAGAGGTAGAAAGAGAAATTGATAGAAAGAGAGAGAAATAGAATGTAAGTGAGGGTTTGAGTGAAACCATAGGTATATAAGAGGAAGAGGGAGTAGTTTCGAAGTAATAGGGGGTATATCGCCAAAGACAAAGGAGTGTAGCCTTTTTGAAGCCCTCAAGTGAAACGACACTGTTTCATTTATTTTTTTGAAATATGTTGATATCTTGCATACACATATGACTGAGTAGCAGACACAAGGTGCGTACACATACGAAGGAACGGCGTACGCGGGTTCTTATATAAAAGAGTAGATAAGCTTCTGACCTTGATCTTCGTTAAGGTCTTAAATCACTATCAACCTTCGTTAAGGTCTGGATTGTATTTGATTATGTCTATAGGCCTTCTTTAAGGTTAGTCTACCATAGGACCCAGTCTCGAGCCTTTTTAAGGTCAGCCCTCGCCATAGGGCCCACTCTTATTGTTCGTGGGCCTTCTTTAAGGTCAATCTACTATAGAACCCAGTCTTAGGCCTTTTTAAGGTCAACTCTCGCCATAGGGCTTGCTCTCATTGTTTGTGGGCCTTCTTTAAGGTTAGTCCGCTATAGAACCCAGTCTCAGGCCTTTTTAAGGTCAGCTCTCTCCATATGGCCCATTCTCATTGTTCATGGGCCTCTTTAAGGTCAACCCTCGCCATAGGGCCCATTCTTATTAATCACAGGCCTTTGTAAGGTCAGCCCTTTATATAGGGCCTAGTCTCATATTTACGGCCTTCGTCAAGGTCAATGCTTCTTAAGTTTGAAATGAGTGTCACTGCTTTTTACTTCATCACTACCCGGATGAAGTTTTACTTTATGACTTTTGAACTACGACGGGTCTGATCTCTGTAAGAAGTACGTAGGTAAATTAGGTGATCCCTAATTCGACCCAAATTGCTATTTTGAACTTTGATTTTGAATCATTAGTTGGTTAAAGTGGTTTGATCTATAAAGTCTTCCGATGTGACTTGTCGAGTGAGTAACATCGAAAAAGGGGCAACTGTAGACACCCCATTTTGTACCACCTAATAATCCTAAATCCTTTTTAATCCCAATTATGATGTTTATTTTTCGACCTAAAGTACGTGAAATGATCCCAAACAAGTCTGCAGAATCACAGTAAGACTTCAGCAAACTGCCTAAATAACCTGTGCGTATGCATACCCATTAGATGAGTACGCATAATGTGTACGCAACTACTTGGGTTGCGTACGCACCTTATCCTATCTTTCTAGAACTCGCGTTTCCTTGTCTATGAGGATTGTCCAATTGAGAGTTGGAGTCCGATTTGAAGTAGGGAAAATGTAACAATCCAAAGAGGGACTCCCAAAAACCCTAGAGAACCATATATAAGCATGATTATGATTATGAAAAAGGGAGGGACCTTGGAATTTAAAAAATGCCATTTTTTTAATGCTTAAAGAGAGAGCTCTTGAAGGAAGACTGTGATTCCAAAGACCGGGAAGGAGGATTGATCGACATAGAAAGCGAACAAACCTGAGGGTAACTTCTTATTAATCTTCTATTTGAATTCATAGAGTAAGATTATGCATATTACAAGTATAATCACATGTATAGTAGTTGAGGAATAACTTCTATTAGTTAAGTGTGATTAGAAGTTAATATATTAATGAGGAGCATGCTTAGTATGATCATATTACATGATTATCGTTTAATATGCCACGATAGTGGAATAGGATAAATCTGAATGGGACCGATTGCCTTTGTGTCATGGTTAACATCAATCAATGATGTTAATATTGATATGTTGGACAAACATTCCTTTCCTGGTTTTCGTAGGGTTGATTCATTGTTTGCAACATGCTGGGTGTCACACCCCATTTTTGCACCATCTTACTAGGGCTCATCATTTCATGCATGTTTTTGTTTTGTTTTTGAGTCTAGTCACTTGCATTAGGTTTCTAGGGTCACAAGGACAATGGGTGTGAATTTTGGTTCAAATTGGAGTTGATCTTAAGGGATAATAAGAGCTTTTGTGACTTGAGGGGCATAATCGTCTTTTAAGTCCCAAACTTTTCATTTGACCTTGGAATGATCTCCAAATTGTCAATTGGAGTTCATATGGATGCATAAGAGGTATTTCTAGTGTCAATTTGATAAATCAATGGCTCGGGATTAAAATGGCTCGATGTAGTTCAAGTTGGTTAATTGACCCTTCTTTGGGTTAGCTCTAATTGACTCACAATTACCAACCAAATCTTTTCAAATTGACTTTCATTAGTCATCATTTTACTCCCAAAAGTGTTTTATGAAGCTCAATTTTGATATGGAAAGTGTTTGGTTTGACCCTATGTGCATGCCTATGCTTAGCAAAGGTAGAGCATAGTAGGTTAACCGCCTTATTCAAACCTAACCATGCCCCCATGGTTAGTGGTTTTCACCCTAAAATGTTCAAAAACATATTCCTCATCGAAACACGGTCGTTTTGGCTTTTGTTTCGTCAAAATTGGAGTTCATTTGGCCCTGAAACACTTCTAGAAGCATTAGGAGTCAAAAATAGGCAAAAATCCAGGAGTGGGCTCGGGTGACCACCCAGCCCCGGGCGGCTAGCCGCCTGGGCCCAGGTGGCTAGCCGCCCAGGCCCTGGTGGTCACCCAAGACCACTTTCCTATTTTCACTCTAACTCCTTGCTGAAGCGGACTTCTTGCCTATTTTGACGTATTTGGGCTCTTTTGGACGAGTTTCCTTCTAATTTTTGGAAACTTCTGAGTTACTTAAGCCCCAAGGGGGTCTCTAATAGCCCTTGGATTAATTTTTAGGGTTTTAATCCTAGCCATTGGTTAATCCTAATGAAACTCTATAAATACCCCCTATGCTTCAGCACAAGGGGAGCCACTTTATGCATTAAAACTTGAGTGTTTGAGAGAGAATAAGAGAGAGAGACTTGAAGGAGAGCTGGAGTTCTTGCTGTAGCCTTGAAGAACATTGCTTGAAGACACCTACAAGAGCAAGAAGGAGTACATACAACAGCAAGGAAGGCTCTTCCTAAGGTATTCCTCTTCTCTATTCAAGCTTAAACTAAGGTATCATGTAGGATAGCTCTATTGCATGCTATGCTTATAATTTTTACCATGAATTGAAGTTTCTAGTAGTTAATACATATGATATTGATGATGTTCATGAGGATTTTTGCATGCCTTAGAGTTAGTTCATGAGTTTCAATGCATAGTTATGATTCTTGTGTTTCTGTTGTCCTTGTTCTAGGATAGTGATGTTGCATGTTAGAGTTAGGTTTTTCGTCATGTTTTATTGTTTTAGTTAATTAATATGCATGGTTTAGGTTCTGTTTAGTTTTATTTTAGCATGTTTAGAATTGGTTTTGTATGTTTTCAAGCATATTTGTGAGTTTAGGGTTTTAGAGTCTTTGTTTTGTGTTTGTTTTTATACAGCATGTTAAAGTAGGTTTTTTATTGGTTTTTCTTCATGTTTGCTGTATATATTTTTCATATGGAGTAAACATGATATTTTTGCATGCATGTTAGTTGATTTCTAGGGTTTATGCATGATATGGTTCTAGGAATATGTTAGGACTTATTATTGTTTGCTGTTTTTGCTGTTAGCATGCTTAGTAGATGATTTTAGGCCATAATACTATTCTGTCCAGATTTGCATATCATTGTATTTGCATGGTTTTGAGCACTTGTAAGGGTGCAAATAGGTGTGGTAATTGTCCTATGGCAAATAGGGCTGCTCATGTCTGAAATGGCTAATGCTTGGAGCTATTGCGCTCAGGTAAGCGGGTGTGAAGGTGCCCCAATTCACCTCTCTTCCTTATCCTTTCTCTTCTCCCTCTTTAGGGTTAATTTTTAATATGATCCTATGGTTTAATTAGAGGTTTCCTTCACAAATAAAATTCTGGTTTTTATTAAAGTTTCCATTTTGTGGAGTTCTTTCTAAAATTAAACTTTCTATCAAATTCAACTCTTTTGATCAAATAAGGAAACCTAAGGTTTTAACCATAGGTTTATATTAAGTCTTAACCCTAGTTCTAATCGAACTACGTGGACTTTGATCCATGTATTTCGTTGCATGGTACGTAGGCGCTCTTCGTGAGGCTCAAGTCCGTTCTAGGATCCAAGCATCCTAGGCTTCTTTTTGTTTTCTTTTCTTCTTTTTATTTTCTGTTTTTGTGTGCTTACTATGCATGGATGGATGAATGAAATATATGATATGCATGCTATCTTGTGATGATATACTTGCTGATTTTTTGTATGGAAAAGATCTTGATTTAGCCCAAATGAACTGATAGACCGAAAGGGTGACATGGGTGCCTATAGGCTTTGCCTAGAACCTTCCCATGTCATAACTTAGCCTCCGAATCCCCGATTTCTTTGGTTTCCAAAAGATTGGTTTTTGCCTTTCCTTTTTAAACATGGAGTCATTCAAATTGTTTTCCTAAAACAAACTGTTTTTAGGGTTTTCCTTGTTTCCTTTAAAAAATGAGGTGGCGACTCCTTTGTGTTTTCAAAACCCACACGACCTTTTCGTCAATCCCTCGTGGGCCCAATTTCCGGGGTTCACACTGGGTGTCAAGCTTTAGGGTAGGTTGTTGTTGTTTTCCAATTTTATAGTTTTTTTAGTATGCTTAACAGATGCGTACACGCCAATTATGGTTGCGTACGTACCCTTATTAGGACAGACATTCTTTTTTATGTGGGTTTTATGCATGATAGTATTAAGGATTTCCTTCTTGCTTATTAATTGATATGCATGTGAGTTACTGCAGTAGAACTAATAAAAGTACAGGTATCTAAATGAAAGGTGTGTACACAACTAGCATAGATGCGTACGCACCATGCTAATTTGCAGACAGAATGCTTGTCTCCTGTTTTTCAATTCTTTTATGTAGTTTCTAACTGTTCATCCTGCATGTTCCATTCACTTTTGTATGATATGAATTCTTGTATGCCTTAGAGTTAAGTTTAATTTAATATCATCTTAATTATGGCCAATAGCTATGTGTGGGGGCCAATTTCAACCGAGCATCGTCGGGTGCCTAACACCTTCCTAATGGTGTGCCCTAGCTCTGAACTCGAATATCTAGTTATGATGAGCTGGTCCCTAATAGGGTTTATTGTTCTCAAATAGTAATTGGGTGGCGACTCCTCTCCACGCTAGCCTTCCGAGGCTAGTTGCGTACTCTCGAACCATCAGTGTGTTTTTTTTTTAGAGCGTGGTGCTCACACACACACACAACAATTAACATGAAAAGAAAGAAAGAATTAAAGAAGTAAGAACACAAAAATTTACTTGGTTCCCTATAGTTAAGGTACGTCCACGGCACACACACAATTTCATTATGCTCTCAGGTGAAAAAGAGAATATGAGATACAAAGCCCTCTGACAACTAGCCCCCCTTATATATAACACCCGTAGTAATTAGGGTTAACATAGAACCATGGAAAGTACCTAAAATACCCCTTTATAAAAGGGCTATGCCCCCCGAACCCCCATATCAATCCTGTTGACTAATAACATCAAACTCCACATACCACAACAATCAGTCGTATCACAACTACATATAAGTTTTTCTCATAAATTGGTTGTTTGGGCTTTTTTTATGAGTACAAATTTGGTGGTGAGTTGTAAGTTGTTAAAATTCAGCACCATGCTGAGATGATGGCAATCGTTAGATGACTGTTTTAGACAGTAGAGATTAAAAGATAAAAAAGTTGTTATTGAAATGAGCAAAATGAGCTCAATAGAAACTTTTTGACTTTTTAATCTCGATTGTCCAAAACTCCATCCAACAACTGTTATCACCTCAGCACTTAATTCGTGTTCTTTTTTAGCATGGCATCATTCTTTGTTTGTACAATTATTTAAAATTTCATTATAGAAGCTGCAGCTCCTTTGCCTTGCTTTTGTTTAGACATTGGATGTGAAATGGGTGTTAATTGGTTTATTGTGTGGTGTTGAGATTATTGGATGGGAAATGGGCGTACTTGTTTTATTGTGTGACATATATGCAAATAGAAGCTTTATGTTGAATTATTAGTTCTCTTGTGCTGGGAATGAATCCAGTGTACCTAAGTAGAAGGATGAACATCCAAGTACATGCAGAGTATATAAGCAAAAAACCAATATGAGAATCAAAAACAATTGAAAAGGCACTATATTCCATCTTTAAATATTGAGTTCAACATGATTTCATGTACATATTTGGATCATCTACCTACAAATAAGTGTAGGTTAAAAATTTAACATAATATCAAAACATGTCACAAATTTGTAATTAATAAAATATAAGAAACAAAATAGTAAGATAAAATTAAACATCACTTTTTCACAAAGTGCATGACACTTTTCTAGCTGAATCAATGTGAGCCTCACTTGCGATGGTGAGAAACAATGAGAGAATAGTGCATAAAATTCTATTTTTTCTTTCTTTTCTTTTTTTATTATAAAAAAAGTTGTTGAATTTTTCACCTGGGATGGACTCTTACTCATGTAGGATCTCCGTGGGTGCCTTATCAAATATTTCAAATTATTGTTAGAGAAAAGCTACTATGAGATATCTTATAGGTATATTGATGAGCTTTCCCTCAATTTTATGAGTTACTATACAAATTTTAAGACAAGATCTATATGGCTATACCATTGGATTGAAAACTCTTTAAAGTTCCCACATACAAAATTTTATGACAAAATACAATATGGTTTGAGCATACAAGTCAGTTAAAGTTTGATCCTCTATTTGATAGATTAAAATTCTTTATCAATTTTGACCATTTTGTGTAATCAAATTGCAAGCAATTTTTTATGAAATTTTATATGTGGGACCTTTAAAGAATTTTCAATCCAATGGTATATGCGTTGTTTTGAAATTTATACATTATATATCTCAAAGTTGAGAGAGAAATCATCAATTAACCAATGAGCTAGGAGTGCTTGATGGCAGCTTTACGCTTACTATTAGGGGAGATTTTGAATTGGTTAGGCCATGGGAAAATAATTACTGTTCAATGTTATTTCTTACTAACTTCCTAATAAATGACTACTAACTTAACTAAAAATTACTACTAACTGTAATTTTTTTCCCGTAGCCTGACCAATCTAAAATTTGCACCTTACTATTATTGTTATTGCCACTTTTATTAAATTTTATTAATTTTTAAAATTTTTATGGATATTTTTCAAAAGTTGGAAATTGTGAAATTAACCCTAAAGCATGAGTCCCAATCTTCCTCTGTAATTCTAACTTCATTCAAACTTCATTCAAATATGCTATTGCTAAAACCCCAACCCTAGCTCTTACTTTTGCCTTTAGTCACAACCATTGAAACATTCGAGTATGAGATATCTTATCAATGGCCAACTCACCTCCATCAATTTTGAAATCCTCTGCCACATATTTAAATTCTGAACGCCAGAAATTCTCTAACAAAGAAGCAATCGATTGGATCAGTAGATTGCCAGACTCACTTCTTTGCCAGATCATTTCATTCTATTGAGTCCTATATATAGACCCGTGTTGGCCTAATTCTAATGTCAAAAACCTTGTGTAGTAATTGTAGACTAGTGTTGTCCATGTCATATACTACATTGGTGATCAAGATGAAGACTTGAAGCAATGAAGACTTTGTGTATTGTTTGGTTTAACCAAGTCTCAACCTTTTAGACATGGTAAGTGACTTAGAAGCTATTGTACTACCATAGGTGGTGAGCTTTCATTTCATTTTTGGCCTTATAAGTGTTTACAAGATGTTTGATCTTATAATTGTTAAGGTTAGGAGATCTTCTTAGGAATTTTTTAGGTTAGGGTCCGTTTGAATGCACAGCTTTCCCATTTGAACCCAAATGTAACCAGAGATACAACTTAATTTGTCCTTGGGAGACATTGCATTCGAATGTGCAGTATGGATCGTTTGAACGCTGCTATGGTTGCAAGGGGAGTCTGTTTGCAGCCATCACACCATTCGAATGCACCATACCACCATTTGAATGACACGGGACCTGGAGCAAATTTGAGATTAATTCTCCCTACCTTTTTTGGAAACTCTACACACACCTAACCCTAGGTATAAATAATCCTTATGACCTCTTTGTGCATAAGGAATGCTAAGGATGCTTGAGTGTGCCTTTAAAGTGAGTTTTGACTCCATTGATGAGTGCTTTGTGCTTCCTTATCTAGATGAACCTCCATTGTTGAATATTACCTCTAGATCATTCTCATATACCGTCCTCTCCTAGGTTAAGATTGAGTTGGTTTTCCGTTCATCCATCTACACACTTATCAAAATTGTTAGACATGTGGGGTATCTTGGAAGCCGTGGGTATAGCGGGCTAATATTGGTGATAATATTCTTAGTTTACAAGCCAAATGAAGAAGATACTAATATGATCACCATGTGTGATTTGGGATTGTAATGTATTTCTTACCTTTCCTTGTAAGTATATTTTGATTTAATGGATTGTGTTTGGGTTAGCCGTGGTTTTTATCCGTTGGGGCTTTTCCACCTATATTTTGTGTCCATCCTTTATTGCTTTCCATATACCTTGTGATTATATATTGCTTGTATGGTTGATGAGATGATTTGCTTGGGATATGTTTGATTGTTGGCTTATGAGAAGTTTATATGGTTATTTTGATAGCAGTGCTTGTGTGCTGAATTAATAGTCTGTGAAGTTTATATGCCGATTTTGCTGGTGCACCTAAGAGGGCATCTCCAAAAGACACCTACTAAGAATAAAACTGTCGGAAACTTAAAAGAATAAAACTATCTTTATTTGGCCCAAACTAGCATTTGATATTCCAAGGAGCCCGTGAAAGCCCAAACAAAATATACACATAAAAGAAGCCTCATAAATTTAAAATAAAATAAGAAATAAAAAACTACAGGAAATAGAAGTTTGGAAGCTTCTTGGTTGGAAAACCTCTCTAGTTTTCAACACTCCTGGATTCTTGACCTTGACAATGAAGGGGTGTCAAATTCTGCAAGGAGTAATGGAAATCTGGTGGAAAATTTGGGCTTTGTGAATTTTTGTGTACAGAGTTTTGCTTCTCCACAAATCTTCTGGACAAAAAAAAAAAATCCGCCTCAAATGTGGTGGAATTTGCTGATCGTTCCATTTTTTTTTTTTTTTTTGGTTTTTTTGATGAAGCTGATCATTCCATTTTAATTCTTGGGTTTTTGCCACAATAATGTGACGTTGAAGAGCTTGACCATGATCTATCTATATGTCTTCTCAACTACTTGTCATGTCGCTTCACTTGCAGGACGCTTAGGTCATGTTTGTTTGGTTGGAGTGAAATGAAATAGATGAATGAAATCATATTCCAATTCATTCCAAACAATATGTTTAGATAAGGTAATTAAATGGGAATAGAATCAAAAAGTAATAATGAATTGTAATGATGTTCATTCCACAACGTTTATTTTAGTTTCATTTCATTTCAGACTATTTTAAGTATGGAATCAGATTTCATTCCCACTCATTCTATTCCAACCAAACAAACTTGGCCTGAATGTTTTTATACTGAGTGCTGAAATTGTTGTTAATGTTCCTTCATCGATCAGTTCATCTTTTTATTCTCAATATTCTCCATGTAATTTCGATTGAAAACCTATCCTACCTAGTTGAAACAAATGTTGATGTATATATATCTATACATACAATTCACAATCTTCAGTAAAGCTTCCAATTCACAGGCTTCTGAAAAGGCTTTCTAATGTCAAATATCTAATCTTTAATTATGTGGTATTACCATGGAGGTAAGGCTGTCTTTTCTTTTAATATGTCTTAGCCTATGTCCAGTGTCCCCATCATTCCCGTACGCACAATATCTTGTTTGGTGGAAGAATAAACTCAAATCCGAGGACACTTGGATATAAGAATTGAAGGAGCTTGACAAAGAAACTTGGGAAAGCATCACTAGGCTAAAACTAGTGGATGAGTTTTTAATTTTTGTCCTTTACTTTTCTAGCTTGAAACGGCTTTTAATTTTATTTATTTATATAAATTTGTTCTTTCCTTTTTAATTACATTTTTTGTTCCTTTCCTTTTACTCCTACAAATAAACGTATATATCAAGGTAGAATTGAAGGCAACTTGGATTTAAACTATTTCATGTTGGCTCCTTATAGAGTTTAGTGGCCGTCTTGTTGGTGATTGAGGGAGTTCCGACGACCCTTATTAATTGAGTCCCCAAGTAGACCCTATTATGTTTGCGCTTTTGTTTTTACTCCTCCATTGAGCAATTTATTACAATTATTATATTCTCTTCTTCTTTTACTTTATTTTATTTGCAAGTATTTGAGATGCATCATAACCATCCCAATGCTCAACCATTTCATTAAATTTACCTTTCTAATCACCTAGTCATTTATCCGCATGGTCTCTAGGTTTACTTACCAGCCTATGGACAGAATCCATGCTCGAAGTAGAACCCTTCACATGATGCATCTTCCAACTTCAAAATTTGAGGCAATGTAGATAATGGGCAAATAATTAAGACAAAGCCACTTGAAGCTAAGCCTAGTAGTGAGAAAAGGTGGGGTAAAAGGTAGGAGTAGAATAGATTAGAGGTTCGAACCCTTTTTATTGTAACCAAAAAATAAAAATAAAAGAAATAACCAAGACTATATGTGCTAGTTGTAACATGCATGTGTATGCTGTCTTGTAAGTTGTTTTCTTTATGTTTCATAATATGGTGACTGCTCCTTCCCTTGATCCTATATTTACTTAACAGTACTGTTGAAGTAGTCCGAGTCAAGCAATGAGGTGTTGCCAGACGACCTCCATTTCATTTTTTATATTTGAAACTGATTTGATCTTGAATCTGAATGAACCAAACTCAACCCACTTAATTTTCCTGAATATGTATCATATCGATCGATACATAATTTGATATGCAATATAATTATATTCATGTGTTAGAAGGACTTAAATTATAATTATTTTTTCGTACGAAATTCAGAGAAACAATGGTGGTTTCTACAAAGTCATTGGAACATAGATTTAATAATATTGGACAACCTAAAATCGTGGACTGATCAATATATTTATCCATAAATACCACTGTATTCTACCAAAGAGAGGCTTTAGATTGTTAAAAAAAAAAAAAAAAAAAAGGGTTTGTGGGGGAACTATGGTTGAAATCAAGAGAAACTGAGAGTTTATAAAAGCAAATATGTCGATTGGTGTGGATGTAGGAGGTGTTAGAATCTTAAGACTTTCCCATCTGGTGGCGTATAAGATTTTCCCATGTGTTTAGTTTGGTGTTGTAATTGGGCGGTGGCTTTTGTTTGAAATTGTAATAGCCTGTTTTTTATTCTTCCATAATAAAATGGTTTTCTTTTTGCTGATAAAAAAAATAAAAATGAATAAATCATTGATAGAAGCTTAATAATTTGTTCATAATACTCTATGTGCTAGTTGAAAGATGCAGTCTCTATATTTAGTGATTGGTTCCCTTGTGCTTAATATTATAGTGAATGCTTTTTCCCCACCTTTACCCGAAACAGTACGAGGTATTGCCTTCTCTCTCCCCCACAAAAATTCGCTCCCCTTCTTAAAGAGAACAGTTTGAGGTATTGCCTTCTCTCTCCCCCACAAGAATTCGCTCCCCGGCCATCTTTATTCTTTAATAGAACAATGTGAGGTGTTCCCTTCTCTCTCCTCCACAACAATTCCAATATATATGAGAACATTTGTGGGTATTTTTTCTAGCAAACATTTCCAATTAGCTGGTATTGCCTTCTCCCTTGCCCACAGCATTCGCATATGAGAACATTTGTGGGTTTTTTTTTTTTTTTCTTCTTTTTCTTACAAACATTTCCCCCACAGCAATTCGCTCTTCTTTATTAGAACAATGGGAGGTCTTGCCTTCTCTCTCCCCCACAGCAATTTGCATACTTGCAAACATTTCAAATTATATTAACATTATTTGTACCCATTATTGTATTATTTTATTTTTGCTAGGAAAGAGACGCACCCAAGGGGGCATTATTGTATTATATAAATAAAGGGAAAAAAAAAAGGCATATCTCAATTTTTTTTTTAAAGTCCATCATCTTGATTATACTAGTGACCCCACCTTATTGCTAATCAGTACAAAATGGCCTTAAAAAAATTCTTGATGATTTGGCCATCCCTGAATCCAAACCTCCCCACTCCTTTCATCATCATGTATTTTATTAGAGCATGATATCATTTGCGTGGTTAGGTCTAAAAATGACATCATGCCTCGTGAAAATTCATGATAAGAATTGGTTGTGATGTTTGTGAGATTAATGTATGCAATACTAGGATTTTTCTTGGTGGGACAAGTGGGCAAATTAATAGCTGTATAAAACTGACAAAAATCTATAAAATAAAATAAAAATAAAAATAAAAACCAAGACTGATTAGACCAGGCCAGGACTGGGATGATCAGCTGGTTGATGGAAGCAATGTAACATGGAGATCTAGTCTATTGATTTTAACCAGGCAAAGGAGATGGTTTTAGGGTTCAAATCTTTTGGGAAGTTCAATGACAAACAGATGATTAGAGAATTAAGGCAACATATTGAGAATTCCAACCGTACGTAGTTTGATGGGTTTTGGTCAGTATCTTTTCATCCGTCAACATTCTTCTCGATCAGTATCCAACTTTCTCATTTCTTTACATATGCCACAACCACGTAAGTGGTGCCCTAGCTTATCCACCTTTGACCAGAATGGTCCAAGTAAAGCCAAAAACCAAAGCAAGAACTTGTGTGGTTGCGTAATTGGTCAACGCAGCTTAGTGGGGTTTTACTTTCGGGCATTGATATATCATGCACGATTAATCGTGATTGATTCTTAATGTTTTAGATTCTGAGTCATCAACATTCAGTAGTTAGTCAATATTATCAATCCGACATATTTCTTTTTGGTGATGGGTATATATAATCATTCCTTACTGCATGTATATTCCAACTTATATATCACTATAAAATATGTAGCAATAAACTAGAATACATTCAGGCTTTGGTATACCCGATAGGCTGGATAGAATAAATATATTATTTTTATGCGTTTGGTACTATCATCGAATAACAGATATACTATCCATATTATATGCGGGATATAATAAATCCGCCGAGGGAGGTGGTATATTTTTATTTTATGATATTATCCCATTTAAAAGAAATAAGGTGATAGAAAAATGTTCAAGAGGCCATCTTTCCCATTTCAAACAAAGCAATTAAAGACTTTTTCTTCATATAATAATTCTATTCTATCAAACCTTTTAATTTGACGTACCAAACATAGCCTCAACTTTTCAGGGGTAGGACAGAGTGGTCCAAGAGCCTCTTCCCAAACAAGAGGTCTTGGGTTCAACTCACCACTCACCTTCAAAGCCACCCACATAGACTTTATCCTAATTACCTTGTGTATGTGAGATAAGAGGACTGTATGTGCTCAGAGGAGTCGAGAGGCCCTAATCGAATCTATGCATGTCTTCTACTGGAGATAGTACTTCACTTCATCACCGGCTTCTAAGTTCCTTGATACCTAATTATAATTTGCTTGTCTCGTGTGTATATCAATTAATTGCCTACAAATTTGTTAGCTGCTCATCACCTGCTTTGTAAAGCATTGATCTGTTGCTTCTTTTTGTCAGTAACTTCTTGTTACATGCTTCTAAAATGCTTGTCACCTGTAAAAAGAATTTGTTTTCATTCAATTATTGGAGTAAAAGTTGACATGCATGAATCATTCTGCCCATAATATCTTACAAATAATAATAATAAATTAAAAGATGCCTACAAGGGTACGCTACTCCTTTTCAGTTTCTATTTAAATCTCGAGTCATTCTAGTGGTCAATAAATTAAGAATTAATGAAGCTGAATTAAAATAAACACCCTATTTACGCTGTCTAAATTGTCAGGTATAACCTATTGGCTATTGATGATGGACTGCATACTCGATCTCTTCAAAGGAAAGAGGTAACTAGTTCTGATAGTTGCTGGATTTTAAACATGTGCCTCTAACATGATCATGAAGAATTAACCCTACACAAACCCAATTATATATACACACGCTTCATCCATCCACAAGAATCCATATTCATCTTTCTAAATGTTAGCTTGATATATATTGGTGACCCATTTTTTAACTTAAACTATTGGGATTAGGTGGTTTTCTAACATATGGTATGAAAGCTTTGGCCAGTAGGATGTCTTGAGGTCAAGACTATTCGCGGTATCCCCCATGCACTTATAACTTGATTATTCCCTTCATTGCCGTTTGTCCGTCTTGGTTCACTTCACTACAATTCATCGATTCATCTCTCCACGTGTGAGCAGAGATTGCACATAAGGAGAATTATTATTTTGATATACATTGCTGATCCATTTCCTAATAACTTAAGCTTTTAGGGTTAAATGGTGCTGTTTTAGCTAGAAAATGCAACCCTTAAAAGGTTTTAATTAATGCAAGTTGGGAGTTGCTATTGTAACCATCTCTCTCTCTCTCTTCTTTTGTTAATTATATAATTATTTTATTTTATTTATTTTTTCACTAGAACCTTACACCCTAACAATAAGTTCCCCTTTGGGTCCCCATTATTCTTTTTATTTTTTATTTTTCCTTTTTTTGAATTTGATCCTTAAACTCAAAAAATTACCTTACAAGAGAAGGCCAGGATGCTATCTGATGTCAGAAAATGGAGAAAGAGAGGAAACACAGGTAAAACTCAGGGAGTAAATCTATTCACCACCCAATCCACTAAGAGGATAAGAGCCAAAAAAAACAAAAAAAAAACTAGAAGAGCTCTTAAAAAGCCACAGACTGAAATATCATTCAAATTTTTAAAATTTTCCTTTCAAATTGAAGGCTTAGAGTGTTAATGAAAATTGGAATGGAATGACCCTCTAGTCATAGGTGGAATTTGAAATTAAGCTAATGATTTCTTCATGATTGAAAACACTAGTTCCAAGCAAGAAAGGTTAAAAAAACTCAAAAAAAAATTGACTGAAAATTTATACTCCAACTAACCATAATTAAAGAGACTTTTACAGACTTGAAATATGATTAAAAGAATCAGTAATCTAAGAGTTAAAGCAAGTAAAAAGAGTCAAAATAACTTGGAACGAACTTCAAGGAATAATGAACTGGAAAATTGAAAAACCAAAACTTAGCCGCTGTTTTCGTTCCAATCTGATTATGCTCAAGACAATAGACTGGAAAATAGGCCATGACTAATTTAGGTTGAGATTCTAGTTTTATTAAGCTTGTAACACCTAGAAGACGGGTTGAATAGGCATTTTAAAATTTTTACCAAGTTTTTAATCAATCAATTCAAACTTAACCCTAACAATGAGTATTCAATTGCATATTAATCAAACTATAAAACAATAAAAATAAATAATAGCACAAGAGAATTGTGACGTGCAAACCCTATATGGACAAAACCACGAGACCTCATCCAAATGTCCTTACAAAATTATAGACTTATGAATCTTAACTAGCCCAAACTAACATCTTGACTCCCACAATTACTTCGATCCTTGTGTCCTCATGGCTTCAAATGCATCTGACCATTTCTGCCAATGATTCTTCAACCCATGAGCTCGCAAGCTCGATCTCCATCAAAATGGCTCCCACAAGCATCAACCACACACAATCAAGGATGTGTTTTTTATTGAGGTTTAGTACGTATACTCTAGATCATGCATATGAATGAAAAACCTAGGTAGATGTAGTCTAGAGAGAGATGGAAGCAAAAACTTATGTCCAATACTTTTGGGGAGGTTTCCATATGGTTCCTTGATGAAAAGAACCCTTATATAATGTTTCTAAGTAATCCCAACAAGTTGGCCTATAATTGGCTTAAAAATAAAATAAGTTCATAATAATATTAAAAAAAATTATCAAACCCTGAATGATCCGAACCCCCATGTCCTATCAATTCGCTTTTGTTGTTCCGTTTTAAAAACCGTATGGTGAGTTGTTGATGAGGACGATGTTGTCAGGCAAGGGGCTTGAGAGGGGGACGGGTTGTGGGTGGAGTGGGTGGAAAAATGTTTGAGATTTTTAGATTTTTTATTAAGGGTATTTTAGGAAGATAAGGGGTGCTTACAGCAAAATTTGAGGGGATTTAAGTAATAGGGGGTTTAGAGTACTTTATGTGGTGGCAATAGCCTGACCCTCAAGATATTAGCTCACTTAAAAGGGGACAGGGTTTTGCCCTTACGATTCAAGGGGAAAATTTATTAATCCTAAAAAATAGGGATAAAAGTTAGAAAACAAAAGGGGTTTTATTTTACTATAATGGGAGGTCAAATTAACTAAATGATCAAATTTTTGGGAACAAAATAAAATTTGGTGAAGGGTCAAATTAGCAATTTTTTAGAAAACCATATACAATATATATATATATATAGATAGATAGATAGATAGATAGATAGATATACGGTTATGTTCCTATTAGCACATGTTGATATAAGTTATATCAGCACCATGCATTAGGGGGTTATACCCCTTGCATTAGTGTAATGTACTTCATATCCCACTAATGCACAAGGTACACCACCCAATAGGGGTGTTGGTATAAGTTATATCAGCACATGCTTACCTGATCATCACCATATATATATATCTATATATATATATATAAAGATAAGAATTTAGGGAAACGTTTACACCCGGTGTAAAACTTTTTACTCTTACACCCCTTAATATCTTTTTGTGAGATTAATATTTTTTCAAGCAAACCATTGGATTAAATACTCCTCTCATGGAGATTATGCACACCAAATTTCACACTGATTGGATTCTCATAAGCATTTCATCTATAAATTCACTTTTCTTTTTATAAATAAAACTATAATTTAAGCTGCTTTAATGATGGAATAATTCTTAATCTCCAATCAATGTGAAATTTGATGTGCATGATCTTCATATAGCAAAATTTAACAACCATTTCCATGCCACTACACATCAATCCAAAGTGTCCAAATTCCCTATAAAGATCCTAACACACGTCAAATCCAATCTAAATCCAAAAAAAATAAAAAGTTATACTTCAAATGAACTAACCACCTATGGTCTAGGGTATCCTAAGTCTCTTACCTTTCTAATGGTGAGAGTGTGAGCCACATAGCTTCAAGAACTTGAACTTTTCAATGCACCTTTAATTTGTGGCTTCACACAAACTCAACCAAACCAAGACTTAATACTAACCACTTTGTTACGGAATTAATTTGCCAATATACACACACACTTTACAGAAAAAAAATAAATAAATAAATCTTAATTTTTGGCATGACCCATTCGTAAAATAGACTTACGAATAGCTAGAACCTTATACAAATCATAAGCATTTAAAAATATGTCATTCATATGAATTATATCAAGATATGAAGATAGCATCATATTCCACATGAGTGCACCATGCATTCACAATATTATATCAGATAATTTTGAATAAAATTACGAGTGCATGGCTTTCAAGCCATATATTAATACAACACAAAATACATTGTTCATTATATATAACTCAATGTATTAAGTCCTTATATAGCTGCAAATATAACATCCCATCCATGAGTAACAAAACCAAAATCCTTAACTAGAAACATATATTGTCTTCTTTGGATGTATCTATAAAATTATGGAGGGTGAACCACAACCTTGTAAGAAACATTTTTCACAAGTTTACACCAAGGGTTAAGCAAATATACATATTTATTTCAAAATAGATGAAATTCCATTTTTTTATAATTAAATTAAAAGAATAAAATAAAATAAAAAGGAAGAAGAAGAAAAAAACCTTAAGCATCAGGGAGAGTCAAGGAATCCGAACTAGGTTGGCAAACCCCAACCTTCGACATCATCATGTACTCAAGGCCCTGTAAATTATTAAATGAAGAAAAAATAATACAATGGAAAAAGAAAAAGATGGTCTTGGTAACTTATAATTATGTCACTATCCAGTTAATAGAATAAAAGCTAAACTATACCTTAAACCTAATATTGTTGGCCTAGACTGTAGGGGTTGCAGGGCTAAGGTCAGCATTATGTCGATTGAGACTAATCGAACCGTGATGCTTAACTGCTACGCTGCCCTTTAAAAGATTTGAGGGCGCCTCTCCTGACACCAGTTGGTTTTAGGTAAAATGGTTAACACTCGGTCTTACAATTGGTATCAAAGCCATCACAGGTTCGAATCCCCGAAAGTTCACGGCATGTGCTGTGGGGTGATTATTGGCCTAGACCGCAAAGGTTGCAGGGCTAGGGTCAGCATCATGCCGGTTGAGACTACTTGAACCATGGTGCTTAGCTACTGCGCTGCTCTTTAAAAGATTTTAGGATGCCTAAGCTCCTATGGTGCGGCTCATCACCAATGGAAAATAGTGTGATAGAGTCCGAGATTTGCACATTTGTCCGCAACATAATTACCTTCTCTAAAAATGTGAGAACATTGAAAATCCATGGATTTCAAGTAAAATTGGCAATAAAGCCATTGGGTTCTTAAGCTCCAATGAGGAATATATATAAGAAGGATTTTGTAGACAATAAACAACAGTTGCTAAATCTAATTCCAACCAAAGTTTGTGCCAACCATTCTGCCATGCACACTCGATACCAATCAAAACATTTAGAAGCTCTGCATAAAATGCTATTTGGATCCTCTAGTTTGATGTAAAACCACCTTTAACAAATCCCCGACAAGATCAAAATATTTTTATTGCCACCGTACGTAAGGCCCGAATTAATTATCCCCCGTCAGCCCATAAGTGTTAAGTTAATCCAAGTTGGGAGTGGTGGGTATGTACCAATGAGACCATTCTAAAATGCACGGGCCATCTATATGTCTTAAATTCTGAAATTCTCAAACCAAACTCCAAGTCCAAACTTCATTTCGAATGCCACCTGATATCACAATTGCAATCTTATCATTTCTAGCGAAGATAGCATTCCAAGAGAATTTGTAGAATTTGTGAAATTCCATATATGATGACATAACACTTCCTTCAAATATTCCTTAAATTATTATATAATTGTCTGAAAACCCCATATTTTTCAAAGCTCAACTTTTAGGTTAAAGATCCTATCCATTTATTAATTAGAAGGTCCAGTGAAATTTGGACTACTGATATTTGGTGAGTCCCACATGACATGAATGGTTCAGATTTCATTGAACCCTCCAGTAAATAGGGAGAATCCTTACCCTAACTTTTATACATTAAATCAACCAAACTCTCAAATCAACATGAGTAAACTTCAGATTTAGTACAATAGTTATAAATCGAAATCCTCTAGGTCATGAGAAACTTACAAATTAAACTCTATTCAACAAAATGCAAGTTAAAAGCACTCAAATCTCATCAAATAGCATAATATGTGTGAGATTTGTATGCATATACATTATATCAATGGATTACATAGCTAAAGAATGCATCTACATTAGAATTGGGATGATAAAAATGCACGCCCAAGTGTGTAGAAGAAGAGATACAAGCCAAGAATGGTAGATCTAAGCCTCTCTCTCTCTCTCTGCGCTAAATATGAAGGAGAAAATGAGGGTTTTCAAGGTATATATGGGGATCTTTACAAGGGCAAGGGAAAAATGGAAGAACGAGGTAGAAATAAAAATATCTCAGCGATGTCTACTTGAGCAGAGCTCTAGGGGATGGCTCCTACCTAGATATCACAGTCTCTCGAGTGAGGGCTACTACCTAAACTGCGCTTGAGCAGACAACCATGCACTCAAGCAAAATACTTTATTTGTGTAATTGGCTTGAGCGAATTGGGGGCACGCTCAGGCGAAAATGTACTATTGTCAAAAAAGGCATAATAAAAGCAGAAATAATATACAATATACCCCAATCATCAAGTTATACACAAATAATCATCAAGTACACACTTATCAATGTTAAGTACACCTAATTATGCGAAGATTAATATAAAACAAAACCAGGGTCATCAAAGTTTTAGCTATCAAGCATCATAAAACTCTAAAGACCTTGAAGTCTAATCTCTAATATCTCAAACGACATGCGATTTTGAGTCCCATATATAAAAGGAGTTATGGGAATTTTACTATAGACTGTTTAGACTGACTGCTTGTACTAGAGAATACTGATTTGGACATGTTTGCCCTTCTTGAGCATTTTTGTTGGGGTGAACCCATTGGTATTGGTATATATACCAACGTCGACAGGACAATAACATGTAAATGATGCATGTGTCTCCCTAGAGAACCGCGTCACCATCAGCCCTAGAAGCCCATTGTGGCGTGTAATTACTTTTAATAATTTTAATAAACGCCACTTACAAAGATAAAAAATATTTCACCACTTCCAGCCTAGCCACACAAATAAAATATTCACTCAAAACTATTATGCTAAGAACCCTCATATAAAAAATTTAATCACGAGTCTTTGTTTATATTTTAGAAAAAGATATGGAATCTAACCTTTATACAAGAAAAGCACAAACAATGTATCCACGTAGGCCTTCCCTGGAGAGAATACCAGGTGGCAAGTGATTAAGCCTTCCCATGCAGCCTATCATCTCCCAGATGTCAAAATGTCAAGAGAAGATCTCCTTTAGGGTTTCAATTGAATGCAAGTGATTTGACAAGAGATTCTTGGCTTCATACTTAAGTTGGGAGTGGAGGGGAACTGACCCGACCTTGCAGCGTTTTCCTTTTTGTTTAAAACTCTAAAAGCAAAACTGTTGAAACATGAAAACCCTAAAAATATAAAGCTTTTGTCACAAAAAACGAAGGGGCCCATGGGATGAGAAAAAGTGGTGCAAAAAAGCAACCCAACATGGGCAACTCATTGGCTCATGAAGAGATGCGTTGCACATGTAAAAGCAACTTGCGGGCTGACTAGACTGATAGTTGTCCCCACAAAAGCTTTCTCTTCCATTGATTGGGTGGTCTTAAGAGATACAAATTTTATTGGGAGGGCCATGCTTTAGCTAGACCCACTTGTGGTGGGGACTGAAGAGGAATTGGCAGAAACAATCTTCAGAACTGCCACCATCTCACAACTTCACGCCATGCCATGGCACTGTTATTTCAAATTTTTACACAAGGAAAATATTAAATTGTTCAATTTTTTTTTTTTTTTTTGTCCAAATCCTCATGCGTGTTTAAATGATATGATGGATACTGTTATAAGTAGTTATTTCATGATGAAAATGCCTCTAAATTTTTTTTATTAACTTCATTTTCTAATAATGTGGTTATTGATGTATCATGCATTAAAAAAAGGGAGGTAATTTACAAGAAACCATCCTAATATTTGCCTCTTTTTCACGTAACTTCCTAAAAAAAAAAAATTAGTTGTATAATTTACAAATTTAGCAATTAGCGGTACCGTTATTTGATATTCATGGATTAAATAGAAAATGTCACATGACCACCATTATATTTTACAAACAGCGATTAACAGTAGTGCTAATTCCTAAATTTGTAAACTGTCTGTGGGACAATGCAACTATTTTTTGTTTAGGGAGATACATGAAAAAAGGCTGATAGAAATTTATCCCAAAAAAGAAAGCATTTGTTGATTTGATTAATGATATAA